>JAWNNM010001225.1:0-169994 GCA_035044965.1 Lordiphosa andalusiaca | reverse complement strand
ATTTTCGGCTGATCTATTATTAGCCCGATTTCTTTATAAGAGTCTTGGACATGCTTTTTCTTTAAGATTCTATTTTGTTTGTTCTCTTCATTGCGGATTGTGCCAGAATCACAAAAGCCTAAGTCATAACTGATTTTGAGTATGTGTTCCATAAATCTTATCCTAGTATGAAGAGGAGATATTCCCAATTCGTAAGATTTCCAGTTGTCAGTAGTTGCCAACGGTTTTTTGCTTAGTTTGCTTAATGTCTTATGGCTAATTATACAGGAAGACGTTGCCTTTGTGTCAGTCAGTACTTGTGCGACTTTTCTGTCTATCATTGTCAATTGAAGATTATAAGAAATTTCAATGCTTCTGTCCATTAATTTGTATTAGGTGTGGGCGAAGTTTTTCAATTTGCAATTTTAAAGCATTGACCTCTCTCTTAACCAAGTTTGCAGAATCCTTTTCGAACAAGAATTTAACTGGTCTACAGAATTTTGTGGACGAAGGAGTATTATTTTTCCAAACATCTATTACAGAATTAGTACTTGTTGATGGCTCGTCATCATTCAAGTTTTTTCTTAATCGCAGAGGCACAAGAGAAATCAGAAACATTGCTGAATCGGAAATATTTTTACCCAATGTCTGTTTATAGTTTTTTTTGGCACGATGAACCATCGCAACCCGATTTGCAATATAAAGTTACTTTAAAATCACCATAACTAGATATGGTTCGTTCGTCCAAGGATAGAATAAGTCTGTCTGCTGTGTGATCTAGCAGAGACTGAAGTTCAACCTCAGATGAACAAGATGAACATAGCATGATTTCTTGACTGCCAACAGTTCATTATAAGGTGGGTACAATTTGGAACCTTTCTCTAAAGCTTTTAGGCGAAGTTTCATATACTGATGTTTTGTTCTGATGAAGCGTAAGTCTAAGAACAGAGCCAATGCTTCTATTGGTGAATAGATCTTAGGTTTTCAGGAGTAGGAATACTATGCAATACTCTTTCTGTCCGGTTAGGACTAGCAAGGAGTACTTTTTCCACAACTACATTTTGCCAGTTTCGTATTGTTACATTTTAAAACCTGGATTTCTCGATTTAACCACTCAATATTTAGGTCTAGAAACCTTTGTTTAAAATTGTTAACAGTTCTTAAACGCTTTTTTAAATTAACTAAAAACGAGAAAGCTAAGCTAATTTCGGCTGTGCCGAAGTTTTTATACCCTTGCAAATGCTCGCTTAAATATTTTCAAAAATACCATTTTTCTCATTTTCCGACCGATCGTTCGTATGGGAGCTCTACGATATAGTCATCCGACTTGGCCAAAAACTTGTAAAATTATGTGAAACAAACATATACAAAATTGCAGGATGCTACCATTAAAAACAAAAAAGTTTTTTTAACTAAGACTGTTTTTCAGACCTATCTTTTCTATGGCAGCTATACCATATGGTTTTCCGATTTTGATAAAACTTGGTAGAATTATAAAAAAGTATAGAAAACCTACGACTACAAAGTTTGGAGACGTTTCCATTGAAAAGAAAAAAGTTTTTCTCGCTAAAACTAGTTTTCCGACCGTGTATTCCTATGGGAGCCATGGGATATAGTAGTGTGCAGCAAAAAGAAGACTCTGTGCAAAATTTCAGCTCGAAAGCTTCCAAACTGAGAGACTAGTTCGCGTAGAAACAGACAGACAGACGGCCAGACGGACGGACGGACAGACGGACGGAAAAAGCTCAAACGACTCAGCTCGTCACCCTGATCAATAATATATATAGTTTATGGGGTCGGAAATGAATATTTCAATGCTTTGCAAACTTTTCAAAAACGATCAAAAACTATTCAAAAGCACTGAATTACAAAAAGTAGAATATAGTTAAATGCAAGAAACATGGAAAAATTAATATAAAATAGACAAAAGTCTTAAAAAAGACTGTTTGTAAATTTTAAATTAAAAAGAATTACAAACAAATCGCAAATTCAATTTTAATCAAGCTTTACCGTACGTAGAATCGGTATAAACTAATTTATATGCAATCACCTCTCCATGCACTTTGCATCTTCCGTTGCATTTCCGCGAGTTGTGTTTTTTTTAAAGAAGGGACAATTCATAAAAAAAGGTCGAGTCATAAAAAAAAGGACGAAAAAACCCAAAAATTCAAGCAAATGCAGATCTATCCGGTTTCTTGAATGAAAATTGCAGAATTGGGCACTTGTGTTGTGAGATTGTCCCAGTTGAATCCTTTTTTCTGCATATTAGGTACATTCGACACAGCAGTTCGCGGCCGCAATTTTGCCGTTATGACGCGTGCTTTTGGTGCCTGAAACCCACAAGTCAAGTAAAGTCATCATTTCCCGATGTACCTGATACATCGTAACGGCTTTTTTTATTATTGGGTTTTTAGAGTTTATACCTTGAGCAAGCATTCACGCTGCTCATTCTGAAGCCTCTTTCTCTCTCACACACATTTCTATTGAGTTGTCGTTTCATTGTCAATGATCTGACAATTATGTTAGCAAATACATAAAATTTTTATTATAATTTTTTTTTTTTTAGTAAATGCATTAGATTTTTATCAAAAGCCGCAGTGGCATGATAATTTCGATCCAACTTGGCGATATTATGGGGAAGGATATTAAAAGCCCGCCCAAAAGTCACCACGAAAAAATTGGGTGCAAAAAAATTATTGTACCAACATACATGCGAACGACTTAGACACGCGTGCTCAGTAAAACCTTGACTTTTTTCACAAAAATCACTTTTTCTCGAGTTCTATGTCTGCTAATGATGTGTTCCAAGAAGGGGACACTTTAGACTGTAAAGTGAAGCAATCAAATCTTTGAAGACTTTTGAAGACAACTTTTGGTAGCCTCCGAAAGTCTTAAAACAGGTGCAAAATAGATACCTGCGCCAAAAGCAATTGTTCACAAACCACATATTGGATTTTCAAGTGTTATATATTTCTGAAATGAGAAATAATAGACATATTTAGGAAAATTTTAAGAATGTTAAAAATGTTCTCTGCTTCTGAAGATATGATAAGACAAAGTACACTAATAATCTAAAACAGTTGCATTTTTCGGTTTGTGAAAAATTGACCAAGTTTACGTGGCTGTAACATTTTTGTCCGTCAATATAAGTATCTAAGCCATTTTTTAGCTACCTTAATTTGTGTGCTTAAACTGTCGATTAAGCCAAAAAATGTTGAACTTTTCAACAAAATGTAAATTAGGGTTTTGTCCAAGGCGGGGCAAATCTGGACCACTGTGCGACGGCCGTGTTATACGGCGGCGACTGCCGTATCTGCCATCGCGGCAGAAAGTGCATCAACATCAATAATTGTTGTATGATTGACGTCGGTACATTTATGGAACTGCAATTTCTCAGATTCTGGACCGACAGCTTGCTGTTCTTAAAGCTGAGAACTCCGCCCACCTGCTTTAACAGGTCGAGGCCAATAATTCCATCGAACGTGGATAAAGTATTTAACAAGAAACAACTTGTCGATACACCCAACATCGGCAACACGCAATTTTTTGTTGTGCTGTTCGAACCGAGTATGTAATGGACGACAAACAAAGGTTCGACCAGGACTAGGCTTAATGTAGTTTTTTCATGCAACCGTGTCGTTCAAAAATGTCATAATCACCCCTGCTGTTTTTCGCCGACTGAACGGCAGCAGGGATTTTTCCCTAAAAAAGTGACACAGTCAGATAAGAAGTTAACACTGTCGCTCTCATAAACGGCTGCATTTTTAGCTTCGGCTTCGGCTACCGTTTTATTGGTTGCATCATTATAATTCGCGTCTTGCCCTGAACCTACGGCAATATTATCTATCCTCTGCAGCTTTTGGTCCGTAATGCGATTAGACGTATTCGATCGCTTGTTACCCTGGCTCACATAATGTTTGCCCGAGCCTTGTGACCTTTGAAAGCTTGTGGGCTGCCTATATTTAGGCGAAAATGGTTCGATCTCCGTTGGCTCCGGAACGCCCCCGTTTCCGGGCTTAGCTTACGTCTTATCGAAATTCTGCTGGACCTTTTGTTTTTTAGAAAAAGGACTTTTACTCTGACTCGCCTGAGGACTGTTTCTTTGGTCCTGCCCATTGCTTTGGGTGCGGTTTTGAGCACGCTGTTCAAAGATGTTCGATGTACAGTACATGAAATCGATCCTTGCGATAATGGCTTTAAAGTTGAGAGGGTTGTTCAAATTTGCGAGCACTGAAACAGCCACGCCCTTTACCTTGCTCCGAATTATAACAACCGCTTGATAAAGTCGAGAGCTCACCTCATGATTTTCGAAAATTTTGTACGCGTCGTGAGCATACAAAGCTTGGCAAAGCTCTGGCTGAAACGGACATACTCGGTTTTCGGAGACCGGCAAATTTCTTAAGCCCCCCAATAAGGTCTATTAAAAAACAATGGTCAATGTCGTTTTGTTTATCTTCGAGTTCGTCTTCGCTATCACTCATGAGTTAAAAACCACAATCACACTGCTGACAATTGCAAATATAATGACCAAAAAATTACATAAATCGCGCTTACGAAAATAGAAATGAAATACAATGCTCAGTTAATTTAGTTTTTCTGTATTCGGATCTTATTTTATCTTGAATTTAAATAAATAGAAAATAAGCCACAGACGATATTATTCCATTTTTCCGCACAAAGCTTTATTACTTTGCACCACCACAAGATTTTTTGTTTGCTGATCTTTGATCTTTAAACACTACGAGCTCATTTACATGATCAAAAAAAGTCATAGCTTTACTTAAATTTCTCCGGGACCTATCACTGCCACACGCTGCCCAAACAACTGCAGTGCTGTTTGGTGAAATTTTTGGATTGTTTTTAGTTGCAACGCACGCACAAGGCCAACTCACTTTTGTTCTCAGTGTTTTCTGTTACTTTACTAGTGAATGTTGTTTTACGCGAGTACTTTTGTACGTTTCGCGCCAATTAAGTCATTTGTAGAATTGTTTTCCGACTCCAATAAAGCCAATCTAAACTTACAAAATATATTATTATTATTATTATTTGAAAAAATTGATACACACACAGTGAATACTGTGGCGGGTTTTTAGACCGCAAAATCTGTTTATGTTTGACCAAATCTGAGATATGGGTGTGTTAGGGTATATATCGGATGTAAATAGTAATGTGGATTGCCGTTTTTTGATTTTAATCTCGCGTTTAAGAAATGCATTTGCTCTTTTGTAGCTTAGGATGTTGTCTTAGTTGATGATGTTTTTTAGTTTTTTCCATTCTTCAATTTTATTTTTTTTTAGTTGCTCCAGTGTTTTGTCCCACCATGGGACGTTGTATTTGAAGTGTTTTTTGGGGGAAGTTTGTGGGATGGCCTGATTGGCGCTTTGTAATATAACTTTTGTTATGTTTGCCGTTTCTTGGTAAATGTTGGAGCTATGGGGTCTTTCGGCGTTGAATTTTTATGTGAGTTCGCTAAATAGTGGCCAATTAGCTTTGTTTGTATGGAATTTTGGTTTTTGGTCTGTGTAGTTTTTGTTTTGTTTTTCGAAAAGGTCTATGTAGATAGGAAAATGGTCGCTGCCTGATAAGGAGGGATCTGTTTTCCATTTTGCGTAGATGGATAGTTGTGGGGATGCTAGGGATAGATCAATATGGGTGAATGTGTGGTGTGTTGAAAAGTGGGTCGGAGAGCTGTCGTTAAGAGTAGTTAAGGAGGATTGGTTGACGAACTTAAAGATTATGTTACCTCGTAAATTGTTTGTCTGCGATCCCCAGCTAGTATGCCAGCTGTTGAAGTCGCCGACTATTAGAATAGGGTGGGGGAGGTTGCTAAACATATTTCTGAGATTGTTGATGTTGAATTTCTTATTAGGGGGTATGTACGTGGAGACTATTATGAATTTTATTTTGGAGTGAATTAGAGTGGCTACTGCGTCTAAGTCGTTATTAAGGGGGAAGGATTCTTGCTGAATAGAATTGTGGATTAATAAGGCAGTGCCTCCATATGAGTTATTCAATAGGTTTTCGTGATATGCTGTGTAGTTGATTGGGGTGGGGTAAACATGATGGGAGTGAAGGTGCGTCTCTTGGAGACATATGATCTTTGGTGATGTTTTTTTAATGATGATTTGTAACTGATCGTAATTGTTGTTAAATCCATTTATGTTCCATTGAAGAATTTTTAAAGACATGATGAGTTCAGAAAAGATATGGTTAATAGGATTTGGTGGGAGATTTGTGGTCAGAATAGAATCAGTTACATTTAAAGTTTTGAGTTGATGTACGTGTCGACAAACCATGTAGCCAACTCAAAAGTGAATGTTAAGATCGGCTGGGCTGAAAAATAATTTAACCATAGTGCTTCGTACTGTTGATGTTTGGAGATATTGCCGTTAGCTCTAAGTACCAACAAGACGGGTGCGCTTAGCTAGATTAAGTTACAGCCCAGTCGGAGTGTTTTTTTTTTTTTTTTAATTTACATTGCTAATTTTGGGTTTGGTAGGTTGTTAAGGCTTGAAAGTAGTTTTTAACGTGTTGCTATTCTTAGGGTATATAGTAATTTTTGAGTCGGTTTTACTTGAAGATTGTGGGTCTTTATCAGCGGTGGAGTTCTTGGATACGTCCACTTCCATATCGGTGTCTGGGGATTGATGAGGGTTTGCGAGGTCTACTTTGTGTGAATTGTCAGGCGAGGTAGACTGTAAGTCGGAGTAGTCGCGAAGTTGTGTGTGGCGGGCATTGGTAGCGTTTGATGTTGCGGTTGGTTTGTCTCCGCGGACTGCAATGTAGGATGTGGCAAGCTGACGTCGTTCATTGTAAAGTGATATGGCATTTTTCATTGTAGTGTTTTCGATGATCTTAATGGCAAGTATCTCTTTGTTTTTATAAACGATGGACATCTGCGATCAAGTGAGTTGTGTTGGTAATTTCTGAGGCCGTTTTCCTTACAGTTAATGCAGCAGTGAAGGTTGTTGCACGGTTCAAGTGATTCAGTGTCAATATGGGCTGGGTTGCCGCAGTGTACACAAAGTGTGTCGCTTTTGCAGAACTTTGTTGGGTGTCCTAGTCTACCGCAGTTTTTGCAGCGTAGGGGCTGAGGAATGTATGGGGATGTGGATACTTTTTGGTAACCGATTGATAAGTCTACCGGTAGCTGTGGGGTGCAGAAGGTGATGACTATTAGGCCGGTTTCTTTTAGGATGTTTGATTCCTTTTCTTTTTTCAGAATTTTTTTGCACCCTATAACATTTTGTTTTTTTAGCTCGTTTGTTATCTCTTCTTCGGGGACGTCTCTAAAGCTGTTGCAGTATATGACTCCCTTGGAACAGTTTTTGGTGTTGTGTTCAGTTACGCTTACTTTTATTGTGTTTGTGAATGATGTGAGTGTGATGAGTTTGGCAGCTTGAGAGAAGTTTTTAGTTTCTACGAGTAGAGTGCCGTTGTAGCGGATTGACTCGACTTTGGTGACTTTTCCATCGCAGATGTTGTCGATTACTTTTTCCACTAAGAATGGAGAGATGTTTTCGAGGGTTTCATTGCTGTCGATTCTTGATATTATAAGGAACTTTGGGCCGTGTGAAATGAATTTTAGGCGTTTGGTTTTGTCGGTGGTAAACTGTAATTGTGCCGTTTGCTTGTGTCGATCAGGAGGGTCTAACATGTTGCTTTGCTTTTGCGGCGGTAAGACCGCTACTCTGGCGCCGGTGTTTCAGTTCTTATCAGTTGTTTTGGTTGTTGCTGTAAAGTTTGCAGATTTTGTTTTGAGTTTATTTGGTTTGGTTTGGTAAATTTGCGATTTGTGGTAGGCACGTCCGATCTCTATGCAAGTTGAATTGTGACTTACAAAATATAAAATTATACAGCTAAACCTAAGAACGTCGACACAGCCGCCGCCCTTACTCATCTGTGCTGCCGCCGCGGTCAGAGGAATGCACCGTCAGCAGCTCGTGCGAGGTATCCTATTTCTCAGCGTATGTTTCTCAACAATGTCGCTGGCTTTTGAGTGTCGTCGCTGACCGCTAAAAGTACGGAGTCAGCTACACTGAATTGTTGGAATTTATCGCTTGTACAGGGAGCGGGTTGTTAACTTATATACGTTATGGCGTCGGAGATGCTTTGTTCTGCCTGTTACATACATTTGCATGGCTTTAGTATACAAAGGTACGATCAATTCTCCAGGAAACCATGGGTCTAAAATCAAAATCGTGCTTCCCGTTTTTAAGAAGAAACTTTTTGTATCGTTTGGCATGTATGGGATATAAACTTCGTATACTTGCAGGCAGATCAATTTTATTCAATTCAATTCAATTTATGCTGCGCCCCCTCCCGCAAACCAGTCCGAACCCGAACCCCTGAGAACCGGTTCGGTTCGGCTTTTTTGGGGTTCGCGAACCGGACCATGAACCAGGCGTCTTACATTTTTGACTCCTCGAACTCGAACCCGAACCGGATCACTTTTTCGAAAAATGAGGTTCGGTTCACCAATTTAATATGCTTAATGAGAGTTTTCAAAATTCGACAAAACGATGACTCGTCTGATTGCAAAGTCGAAAAGCTTATGAAAGCTATAAACAAATATCAAAAATAAAATCTGTGAATGATGTTATAGATTCCTTTTAAAAATTGTCCAAGATTACATCCATCGACAAATGTAAGGTCATAATAACAAAGGCTTATAAAATATTCATTTTACTATATTAGCTGTACCAGCAACTCAGGTATCAGTTTAACGAGCAGTTAAGAGCTAGTATAGATGAACAACTCCTGGAACATCTAGTGCCAATTAACCTAAACTAAGTCGATTCTAAAAGCTGATAATTGAAATAAATTAAGTAACGATCATTATGATTAAGCATATGGATAAAAGGTATATATGTTTCATTTTAAACGTATTTATGATTCAAAAGTCAAACTATTCTTTTATGTGCAAGCGAACCAAGGTTCGAACCAGAACCTTCGGTTCAGGGGTTCCAAGAACCGGTCCGCGAACCGAACCTTAGATTTTACAATGGGTTCGAACCCCCGGACCGAACCTCATGGATAATTTTAAAGGTTTGCAGCCTTGCTTCACACACCCTAACACAATCTTTGGGAGGTACAGAGTGTAATATAGGCGGTCTTGATCGACTTTCTAACTTGTTTATCTTAATTGTAGCCCATTACGATACGAAAAGTTTCTTCTTAAAAACGGGAAGCTCGATTTTGATTTTAGACCCATGGTTTCTTGGGCAAACCTTCTTAGAGTTCATCGTAGATTACGATTTTGACAACCGCTTTGTCGCGAACAAAATAGACCCACTCTATTATTTATACTCCTCTAGTAACGGGTATAACAAGAAAGAAAGTCGGCCCAGCCCGACTATAACACACTCTGTACCAACGAACTATACGCATGGTATAAATTTTAATGCTGCAGTAGCAGCTGAAAGCAGCGCTGCTACTGCGCTGCAGCCGCGAACAATCTTTTGATCATAACTCGACATCCGTTCATCCGATCTTCACCATTTTCTTGGCGGATCGATAATTAATCCTAATTACCTAATATGTCTATAAGGTGCGAAATATCTTTTTAAAACTGTGAGATTTGAAATAAAATACTTTCAAAGCATTCATCAACTGTTTGCTTAGACTTTCAAAAATTTGGAAAGTCGCAGTCGATCAAATGAAAAACATTTAAAGCATTGACTGCTGATCTGCTTTCCAGTTATTCAAATTTCTTTTTTTTTGATTTTGCTTTGACACTGACTTCTGAGAATTTGAAAGCAGCAGTTTAAGTAGCAAAAACGTTTTTAAGCGTAAAAAAAACTTACTGCTCAGCTAATCAGAATTTCACAACATTCTCTGCTTTAAGTAAAGCAATTTAAACACAAGTTATAGTTTCGATAAAATCAATTGATTATACACTGCTTCCGTCACTACAGATGTGTGACCGCTGGATTTCTGGCCACCGTACCCCCCGGTGGTAGCTGTAACGCCTTAAGATGACATTTGGGCTGTTCCTTCTGTGTGGCATGTTTATGGTTCCATGTTGGCTAGATTTTTTCTTGGGAACCACCCCATAGCATTTTATTTCTGCTGCCAGAGACTCTAAACATGACGTTGGCTAAACCCTACCCAAAATTGAGCTAGATAGTAATAGTAATAGCTGGACACTGCATTTGCTGGGAGTGAGACGCGCAAGAGAAACTTGGTATTACTCTCATCAAACCGAGGTACATACAGTGTCCATTGCAAAGCCGACACTCTCGATTATAATCAAGTAATTAGATTTTGTTGGCCCAACTTTAGATAAAGCGTGTATCACATCTCCAAAAATATCATGCAAATATTACTTTTCTCCTGAATCACGATCTCATTTATTTGTCTGTTAATTTATTTAATATTGCAGATAATTATTGAAAGGACGCAAAATTAAAAGGAAACTTAACAACAATGTGGAAGATCTTATTTGGCTCAATTTGCAATTGTCTGGTCAATGGATTGTTGCTATGCATTGTAGCAGACTTTTGTATTTGCTCTTCAAATGACCCTTATGCTACACTAGGCCTTAACAGCCTTTCAACTACTCAGGAAATAAGACGAGCATATAAGCAGATGGCTAAAGAATGGTAAGAAAACTAACGCAACTATTTGATCCTTTTTACAGTATTTTAACAATTACTGATTTGATATATTAATTTTTTAGGCATCCTGATAAAAGTAAACATCCAGACGCTGAGGAAAAATTTGTGCAAATTAAGAAAGCCTATGAACTTTTAAGTGACAGTGATCGTCGATTAATCTACGATCGACATGGAATAACTCATGAGGACTCACATTATTTAAAGCAAAAACATGATTACAGTGGTTATAACCGATACGCTTATGACCCAGTGGAGGAATTTTTTGGCAAACATTTCTTCTTTGACCAAGATATCGGGCTGTATCATAAATTATCAGTTACATCAAAGTATTTTGAACAATCTATTATACCAAAAAGCTTCAAAAAGTTACACATTGTTATGTTTTACAATGACTGGTGTTTTCGGTGCACGCGGATCGTCGGAGAATTTAAAAAATTGATTGATACTCTGGAGCCCTTAGGTATTGCTCTTTGCGCTTTTACTCAATTATAATTTATTCTATTATTGTAACATTTGAATATCCAGGTATTTACTTCGCAACTTTAAATGCTGCCCATGAACCATCAATACTTAGAAAAACAGGAGTAGACGAAATTCCAAAAATGGTACTAGTTTTGGACGGTCACGCTTATGTCTACCGAGAAAACGTTTACACACCATCAAAAGTTGTAGGTAAGTAATAGGTCTCGGTCATTTCCTCTGGGAAGGTTAGGTTGAGATGGCAGGAGCGGTGATTCTCATTCACTTAGAAAAAATAGGTCCATTTTAATACCATATAACCCTTAACTTAAATTTTAGACAGCAAATCCCTTCTAAACCACTTTGAAAGTAGCACAAATTTGAGCCGGGGGAAAATGGCCAATGTTTTTTTAGGCGGTTTTAGCGCTGCGCAGTTATTTGAGTATAAGTGAGCTGACCATTTTTGTTTCTAGCACGAAGACTATAAGGTACAAGCTGCTGACAACCTCTTCACTCTCATGCTTAGGTCCCTTCTCTCGTTTGTGTATAACAAGACAACAAATAAATGCACTGCGTCTTTTTTTGCCGCTAAGCACAGTCTTCCCATTTTCTTAAGTATGTGACATTTTCTTAACAGGGGTAAGAGCCATTGTCCTTCGTGGGCGAAACCAAGCAGGGAAGGATCCTCTGGAACCCTAGCTCATTTGGGTGGGTGTGGGTTGTGTGGTTGCTAGGAATCGACTGTTGCGTATATAACTTTAAATTAGATCCCGGCAGAATCTTCAAATGGAGAGATACTCCCAAAATCAGCCAAAAAAAAAACTACATGGGCAAAACAACAAAAAAAAAAAATGGGTGTCAGGTCTCATTGACGAGTTAACCTAATGGATCGCGAGGTCCTAAATGACTTTAGACACTCGTATTGTAAACCCAACTTCCAACCTCGATCTTCCTCGGCACATACTAACGAAAATCTTCAAGAAAAATCTCGCGATCCGCAACTCACACAGATCTTATAAATAGATTACTACTAAGTTCAGACCCTCTCATAAGTGGATTAAGAAAATTGCCTTGCAAAAAACACTTTTTTAAATAAGTTGGCTTTGGAATTAATTGAAGATTAATTCTATAACTTGTTATATATAATGCATTTAAAAATCTTTTATTATAATGTTTGATTTTTATTAATACATTTTCTGTTCACAAGTATTTTAAGAAATGATATACTCGAATTTTAATTAAAAAAATATGTATACAGCCATGCTCCGGTTTTCACTTATTTTTGCGAATTGCGATTTCAGCCAATTCGTACGATTTCAATTTAGAGCTCTCCAAAATTCGCCCGTTTTCGTTATCGATAACGTTCCATTCCCAATTTGTTTTGTGTCATTTCACATAACAAAAACAGCTGATGAGCGCCACTACTCATGCTATCGATAGTCATATATCGATATATACCATAGCCAAATCGCAAATTGTTGTTATTGTCAGCCGTTTTCCATCTCGCTCAATTTTGTGTATCTCTATTAAATAAATTGTTTAAAATATTGCCTCAATGCGAATTGAGTGGATGAGTCCGTGAGACAAATCTAAAAAGGTTAAAGAACTGAATACAAATAGTTACGTGTGCTGTAGGTTTGTGCATCAACCTATATTTTGCGTTTAAAAACGGCAAAACTTTGCGATTTCCGAATGTCGGAGCACCAACTTTTACGATTTGGTGATCAAATCGCAAAGTTTTTGCGAAAGCGAAAATGGGAGCATGGCTGATATACATATAATTGGGTGGTATGGGCGAATAACCACTCCCAATTTTTTAAATAGTAATGTTATAGGCCTACAGTTTAAATCAGCGGTGCGCACGAAATTTGATTTTGGGAGCAGTCCAACAACAACAATAAAATATTGTGCAAGTCATGCACACAGCTTGTGCATGACGTAGCATTTTTAAGCGTAGCTTGTGATCGCATCTGCCTGGCGTTGTTGTTGGATTTGCTTCGAAGCGAGAAAATTTTTGCAAGTCATGCACACAGCGTGTGCTGAAATTGGTATATTTGGATAATTTTTCTTTATTCTAGAATATTTACGAAAAAAACTGCCCCTCAAAGTTGTCAAGCGACTGAATGATGACAACATAAATGAGTTTCTTGGTGGTTGGATGGACAATAAAGTACGTGCACTAATTTTGGAACCAAGGCGATTACCTAGGCTACGATACCTCATTACTGCCTTCGCTTTTTATGACCGTATTGCTTTTGGGTAAGTTTGTATTTAAGTATCCTGATTTTGCTGACAACTGGTTATTATTTCACCCGTTGTTTATGAAATAAACTGACCAGTCTAATGATCATGGTAGAGACGCCATCTATTGATCAGCTTGGAATCACTCAAACTCATTTAAAACCAGGGTTCGAACTTATATTTAGTCAATATTTGTAAATCGACTGAGAACATAAACTTGTCTTTAAACACAAATCATAAGAACTGAAAATTAAATTGTTTAATATATGAACATTTGTTTAAGTTGACTTGACTTGAATTGAATTGACATTGCTATTAATCATTTAAAATTTGACTTTAAAGGCCCATTTCGACACCATTGGCAATACTTATACCACGTGTTACATTTTTCTCAGGTGCATTGTTTTGTCTACTACCCTGAAGGCTTTAGAAAATCAGCAATTAATGCGTAGTGTGGCCTACAAAATTTCTAAAATGGCCAAAAGTCTGTTATATGAATTTACGCCAATATCTAAGATAACTAAGATATAACTGTGACGTGTCACCTCGTGATCAGCATGGGTTTGTATACAGGAAAGATGCTCGGGATACTTACAAAAATTCCAATTTGTAGAACTGTGTTATTTTCAACATTGTCAATATTGTGTTTTTTTTTTGTTAAAATTTACATTTTACCATGAATTCTAATAGTTGATTTATAATCGTAATCAATTAGTAATCAGAAATTTTTTACAGGTGTATTATGCAATCTCTACAATTCTTTCTAATAATAATCTAATTACTAATCGTAATCGAAATTTAACATACTAATACTAATAAATCGAATTAATACCGAAAAACGATCAATACTCAAGCGCTGTGTCGTTTTTAGGTCGAAACCGATTTGTAGAATGTATGGGAACAATTAAAATATAATATAATGTTTTTTATTTTCAAAAAAGTGTTTCGGGAACACCCAAGTGCATAAATTACATAAATAATAAATAGAGGAAAGTTTGCTTACGCTCGGCCGAAGTTTGTATACCCTTGCAGTAAGAATTTCTAACTAAGAATACTTTTCGGACCGTAATATTCTGTGGGAGCTTTACTTTATAGAAAAAGACCAACCACATTAACCCATTTTCTGCCGCGGTGCACGAAGATTTTTTCTTAGAGGTGAAAGTTACTATTCTTGGGTAATTAGGACCCAGTAAACACGAATCCGAAGTCAACAAAATTCTACCTTTGATAGTTTCGGCAGGTGAGACTGTTCGAATAGTCGAACAACGGCAGTAGGGCACCATTCAGATAGCATGTCTAAATTCAGTTCTAACACTCAAATGCAGAATTAAATGCTACTGCGTGGGAAGGCCTTCATCATCGCTGCTGCATGGGTGAGTTCTAAAGTATGAATGGGATGACTTGTTTTCTTGATCCTTGTCCTGGTAACTGCAGGAAAATACAGAACAAGTGAAAGTGGAATGTTAAAGTAATTGAAACAGAATCAAACGCGCTGTGTTCCGACCTACTTATGGCCTAAACACTAGTTTTTCGTTTATTAAAGCACGATGTTCTGCGTATTTCAGCTGATACTGGTGGCTGCTCATCAATAACGGAGCAATTTTTTCAACTTGCTATTGGTTGACCAGGTCGAAAGCAGACCCATCGTAAATCACAGTAATCATTCGCTAAATGAACCTTAAGAATGGAAATCTGCTATCCTAATATGGTGCTACACTTTAGAGTATTCACTGTAAATAATTCTATTTAATATTCATTAATAATTACCCACTTAAGTTTTGCGAGTTTAATTACTGTAGATTATTGGAAATGATCCAAAACAGGTAATGAACTTTCAAATATTTGAAGTTCAAAGTAAACATATTTTAAGAATTAAAAATCATGGATTAGGATAAAAAGAAAACCCGATCTCGAAGTCAATGAAACTTAGAAAGTAGATTTGCGGATTTGTTGTTGAAATGAAATACCCTTGAAGGGGAAATGATTAGACGTTAACCTTTTGTTTTCGAGAATTACATTTACTATAAGTTTTCTAAATTGGAATGTGAATATCCCCTGCCATTAGTATAGGTTCAATCTTAAGAGATCGAACTTAATTTAAATTAAGTACTTTTCTGATTGTATGAACTGAAATTTTGTTGTGCTTTCTAACATATCCTGAAATGTTATTGTCGAAGCCAGTCGGCTAAAATATTTTCTTACTCTTACAAATAAAATGAAGCTTTTAATGATTTTAACCGGAACATAATGATATTGGTTATTATGGAGTAGTAACTTTTTTCGTTACTTAAAGAAGATGATTCTATTCATTTATTCGCGCAAGATTGCTCATAGGTAGGGTTGGTTGTGACGCAATGGTCTACTTCTTCCATCTTAGTAGTCTCAGCATACATATGTGCAACTAATTGCGTAAGGTTGTCCGACTTTCTATTTTGTTCTCTATCTTTTTTTGAATACTTTACTATGTTTTATGTTAGGGAAACATACTTAGGGGTACCAAACTGGTTCTAAGATTGAATCAGCCAGTTTGTACATTACAAGCTATACTATACAGATGTCCGATTTTGACCAATGTTAGTAGAATCATGGGAAAACATATCAAACTGAGAAATACGAATTTTGGAGGCGTTTTTATTGACAACCAAGGCTGAAAACCGGTCCGGAACCGAACCCCTAAAAACCGGTTCGGTTCGGCTTTTTTGGGATTCGCGAACCGGACTGTGAACCACGCGCCTTACATTTCCGACTCCTCGATCTTGAACCCGAACCGGACCACTTTTTCGAAAAATGGGGTTCGGTTCACCAATTGAATATGCTTAATGGGAGTTTCGAAAAGTCGACAATAAGTGACTCAACGTCTGATTGCGAAGACGTAAAGCTTATGAAAGCAATAAACAAATACAAAATCCGTCAATGATGTTATAGATTCCTTTGAAAAGTGTCCAAGATCCAACATCCATCGACAAATGCTTCAAAATTTTGAAAAGGTCATAATAGCGAAGACTTTCAAAATATTGATTTTATTGTACCAGAAACTCAGGTAACCCCCGGACCGAACCTCATGAATAATTTTAAAGGTTTGCAGCCTTGTTGAAAACAACAGACGGAAGGACGGACAAGCGGACATGGAGAAATCAACTCAGCTCACCATCAGCAACTCATGGTTAGAGATGCTTTCTTCTATGCGTTACTAACACTAACTACATTAATTCAGAGCAGATCTATTCTATTTCACCCATTTTGGAAAAACCTGTACCGTAGGTACACAGAGTATTTAAAGTTTGTGCAAAAGTATGTAACAGCCAGAAGGAAGCATCTCCGACCCTATAAAGTATATATATTCTTGATCAGCATCAACAGCCGAGTCGATATAGCCATGTCCGTCAGTCAGTCTGTCTGTTCGTATGAACGCACAGATCTCAGAGATGATACGAGATAGGGGTTTGACATGTATGGGGCATATGCTTCTTACGTCTGCAGGCAGATCAAGTTTATTTTCAATTTTGGCCACGCCCCCGCAATTTAGGAAAAACGTCATATCTCCCACATTTATTAAGATAGATGGGTCGTTCCTTTGGACATGTTTAGTAATCATGATAACTTATCGATCTTCCAGAATGGTGAAGATCGGATAAACCGTTGTCGAGATATGATCAATAGCCTGTTCGCTGTTGCATCGCAGTAGCAGCACTGCTTTCAGCTGCTACTGCAGCATCAAAATTTATGCTGAGCGTACAATTTCGTTGGTACAGAGTATGTCCTAGTCGGGCTTGACCGACTTTCTTTCTTGTTTTTATTGAGTTTTCGATTTCGCGATTGTGTCTCCGAGCCTAGCTTAAAAGGAAACGCTTAAAAAAGATATTGAATTGATCTCTTTTTTCATTTAATGAAGCTGAACTTCTTACTTCAGTAAAATGGATATTAAACAACTAAGAAAGACGGTCAAAGCCGTCTATAACATAATCTGTATCTTCCAAAGTTTGTAAGTGCTGCCCATAGCTGCTTCAGCCGTTGCTGCCTATCATAAATATTTGCTTTCCCTTTAACTCGACTATCGCTCATTCGATCTTCAACAATTTATCGGCGAATCAATAAATAATACTGATTACTAAATATGTCCAGAAGGAACGAACGTTCTATGTATAAAATTTAGGGATATATGACGTTTTTCTTTAAATGCTGGGGCGGGAGGGATCTTTGTTCCTTTTGTTAAGATTATACATATTTTATCTAATAATAATAGATAATTGTAAACAATATATTCCTGGCCTAAATATCAGCTGTTGCTGGGTCCACACACTCTTCCGAAACGCCGCTGATACGCTGCTATCTATAAAGTGTGGATTTCGTTCGTGTTGCTGGATACACAACAAACGAAAAAGCAATCTGAAAATTCCTGGCACAGTTTTTTTTATATGAAGTTTGGCAGGAATTTTTAGTTTCCGCTGTGCTGAAAGTGTTGCAGCACAAATTAATGAAGAAGGTGGAATACATGTAATTGTGTTTAAAGTTCTTAAATTCATTAGTGTTATATATGCTTGCCAGCGAATGACAGTTAGAACGCTTGGAGAGCGGGAGACAGAGACTAGAGAGAGAGACAGAGAACGCTCTGAACGACAGTTTGTTTTAGTTGGGTTCCACACACTCAAAATAATTAGCTAATTCCTGGCAGAAATTTTCTGCAGTGCTGGATACAGGCATGAACGAAAACGTAAAAAAGGTCAAAATTAACACATTCATTCCAAAAAATTTTACTGAAACCTTTGGAGTTATCAAAGGGATACCCACGAATTACAAAGATGATGATCTCAAATACAACATTGAATCAAGCATTGAAGTGAAATCCTTGGAACGCATTTTGAGGAAGGTCAAAGTTCAAGAAGCAGGAAAAGAAATAAGATTTTCGTTAGAACCAACTGAATCAGTCAAGATAGGGTTCGCGGGCCCTGAGCTACCCGAATCAATTGTCCTTTTTGGTGTGTGTGGACTCAAAGTCTCACACTACATACCATTTGTGAACAATGTTTGAACTGTTGCAGGTTAGGCCATACAACTGTGAGGTGCAAGTCAAAGAAAAGGTGCCGCAACTGCGGTAGAAATGAGTGTGAAAATTGTCAGACTAAAAAATGCATCCTATGTAATAGTGGTGATCACTATTCCATCTTCCTAAAGAGATGGACATACTCAAAATAATGACCATTCAAAAATTAGCCAGGAAGGAGGTAGTTAGCAAGTACTCCATTAACAGGGAACACAACAACTATCACAAATATGAGGAAAATTTTCCTAGTCTGACAAAGGAAAACAGACCTATAGTAAACAGGAACAGCCAGGTTAATAGTATTATTAATAAGCACTCATACAGCAGTCGGGTAATTAACCGACCCACTATACCCAAACAAATACCTCACTTTAGGCTTGAGTCATGCACAAATGACGCAAGTGAGTGGGAATATCAATTCCCCACAAAGGATGGTGACAGCACTGCCATCATCATCCAAGAAATAGTCCAAGCAATCATGCCTCTAGCAAGAGACAATCAAGGAATTCTTGACGCGATTGAACAGATTAGAGCTAAGTTCGAAAACAGAAACAGAAGAAAGAAAATAAATCCCGCCCCAAACAATGAACTGAATTTCGGCACTCTTACAAGGAATGCGCCTTAAGTTTTATCAACATAATGTGCAGTCCTTAAGAGCCAACAAAAATGACATAGAATACACTCTAATCAACGAAAACATAGACGTGGCAGTTCTCTCTAAAATTTTTTCTCATGATGAAGACAATAATAGGAGAAAAATTGCCAATTTCAACATAATAGAAAAGCATAGGGATGACAATTGTGGTGGCGTAGCTATTGCGTTCAAAAAAGGAATTATATTCCAAAGAATGCAATACAGAAGCGAAAGAGACATCATTATTGCCAAAACTACCAATCTAAATCCCAACATAACTGTGGTTTCGGTTTACTTTGAACCAACTCTGTCAACAGAGTTGTTTAAAGTGAACTATATACGTTATATGCCTTTTTGGAGGATCTGAATGATGTATACATCATTGGAGATTTCAATGCCAAAATCTCACACTTTGGAGATACCACAACCAATGCAAAAGGTCGTGTCATTCGTGAATCTATGAGCGAAGCTGGCTTTCAATGTTGAAACACAGGAGAGTTCACCTACAGAAGACACATAGATGCTGAACAAGGGTCAGTTCTGGACTTAGCCTTCACGAACTCAAACCTTAGTTCATCATGGACATGCAAGCCATACTTTATAGGCGGCAGCCATCACTATCCAATTGAAATTGGTATAAATGATATTCAAGTGATACCTAAGAAGTTCCTAGCTAAACATAAACTACTGAAAATACTGGGTAAATCCGAGTTCTCAGGCAACATATCATCTCTTACAAAAAATATCAAAAACAGGATCAAGAGCTCAACATATGAAATATCCAGCAATAGAACACCAAAATCCTGGTGGTCTGATGATCTACTTATAAAGCTTTTAATGAAGCTCAAACCAAAGCCTTAAGAGAACCGTCAATGGCAGCCTACATGAAAGCAGTAGATAGTAAAATGGAAAAAAGCAGTGAGAAAAGCAAAAAGATCCAGTTATAGGGAGAGAATCGAGGAAATCAATCTACAGCCAAATGCAAAGTCAGCTTGGAGGTTTCTCAAAGCCTTGAAAGGGCTTGGCACACAGGAGCAAAATTCATTCAATCCATCGTGGAGCGCAGAATTTCTAGAATTCCTAAACAGCCAAGTACCAATGGAGGCAGGTGATGCTGTTCAATCAGCGAGGCCTAGCGACATTGAGTGTATAGAAGATTTTACGTTCGATGACTTAGAGGATATGTTACAAAACAAAAAGAGAACTGCTGGTGGCTTTGATGGTATCACTTTTGAAATGTTGAGGAATCTAAGCAAGGACACGAAAGTGAACTTGCTAAATGAACTCAACAAGGCCATGAAGGACTGTAACATTCCAAATGAATGGCGCATTATAAAAATTGTACCCATACCGAAGAAAGACAAAGATTTAGATGACTACAAAAGTTTTAGACCGATATCGTTAATTCCTGTCATGGCAAAAACACTAAATTCTATGATCAAAACTCGTTTAAATAACTGGTTGGACCAGCACAACATCCTACCTTGTAGAACATATGCATACAGGAAAAACAAATCAGCTGCAATGTGCATCAATGACATAATAAACACGTGTGAAATGCTAAAAGAGGCTAAGAAAGTAGTTGTCATGGTCAGTCTGGACCTAAACAATGCATATAACTGCGTAAATCTAAACTTTCTAAAACAAATCATGAGATGGGAAAAGATTCCCAAAGTATACATCATTTGGATATATAACCTCTTTAGAAGAAGAATTCTCCGATTGGGTGAAGCTACAAGGGAAGTAAGAGGAGGAATACCCCAGGGCAGTGTACTTTCACCGATTTTGTTCAACATTTACACCAAAAGACTGCACCAAATTGCAAACCATGAAACAAAAGTATTCCAATTTGCAGATGACTTCATAATAATGTCCAGCTCAGGAGACTTCTCACAAGCCTGTCAAAATCTGCAAAACAAAATTGAGGATTTCAATATGCTCTACAAAGACTTAGGTATGAGTTTCAATCCCAGCAAAAAGGCAGCTCTGTCCATGAGTATAAGCAAACGAAGACTGCTAGACCTAGCAATAGAAAACCAGATTATAGAACAAAAACAAGAACTCAAATTTCTAGGAAGGGTTATCGCATCAAATAACTCTCAAAAACCCCAAATAGGAAAAATAAAGACAGAAAGTAAAAGTGGAATGAGATTATTAAACATGGCGACAACGGTTAAGGCAGGCCTGAAACCTAAGGTGGCAGTAAATGTGTTCAAAAGTTTTATAAGATCTAAACAAGAGTATGCGATAACGACCTTCGCTAACTTGAAAATGGGAAGCAAAAAGGACCTACAAACAATTCAGGCCAAGGCACTAAGGAGGTGTATAGGGGTCAATCCTTATACTCATAGTTTTCGCTCTGGCAGGAGTCCTACCTCCAGAATACAGAGCAAAACTTCTCACAGCGAAAGAAATTCTAAATATCAAACGGACGAATCCGTCTCTGTATATTGATATCAACTGCACAAATGTTAAAACAAGTTACTCTGAAGTCTTCAGAGAATTTAAAGACATTTTTGATACGACAGGAGTTGTGGCAAATGTCTTAGCGTGCACAAAAATACAGGTAAATATTAAGATCCTAAGAAACAAAAAGACTGAGATAGCAAATAAAGAAATCAATGCAAGATACAGAGAACTGATCTCAAATTACAAGGTACAAAATTTTGTGATAATGGCATCTGATGCATCAATCATGGATGACTCATCGGGTATGGGTATTCTGGATACACTAGACAAATCAAACTATAAGTATAAAGTTGAGAAAAAACTAAGTTCGGTGTGCGCCGAACTAATAGCCATCAAAATGGCTGTTTTAGTTGCACATAGGAAAAAATATGAAAGTGTTGTTATATTCAGCGATAGTATGGGTGCTCTATCCATTCTAAAGCACAAAAGCACAAATAACTATGGTGCTGCAGAGATACATAGCATAGCTAAGAATGCAAACATTAAAAGACTCGATTTAGTATGGATACCTGGTCACAAAAACTTAGAAATAAACGAAGAGGCTGACAAAATCGCTAAAAGGGCAGTGATAGACGGACAAATTATAAATATCAAATAAAACACGGGAGAGGCCCTAAGAATGATAAAAAAGAGATTGTACTCACTCTGGAATAACCACTACAAAGAAATATCCCGTCAAAAGGGAGTCCTTTTGCAGGATTCTTCCCAGAGATCCCAGAGAAACCTTGGCATGTGCGTTTAAACTGGAAGGCAAAAGATATCAAACTAATAAACAGATTATTAACAGGGCACACATATGACAAGGTCTTTTTGCATCAAATAAGGAGAGAAAATTCCAACATGTGCGAATTATGCGGTCTTTTAGAGTCAGCCGATCATGTTTTGTTTAATTGTCGAAGACTTACCATCCTAAGAAAAAAATATATAAAATTTTCAATCGTTTCCAAAATCTTAAAGAACTATTATTGTCAAAGGAATTACTCTTTTTCAGAGAATTGGTGAAATTCATAAATGAAGCTAAAATTGAGCTATAGTAGTCCTGTAATTTTAAAATAATTTAATCTAACTGAATCATTGTGGATTACCACTGGCCAATCTTTTTGCCTGGAAGTGACCGCGTGCGCTTTCAAACTCGATTACTGGTCAATGCACTACTTGATGCGACCAACCAAATTTTCAACCCTGCGTTGAACAAAGCCAAAAAAAAAAGAAGCAAAACAAGAGCAGGCTTGCTGCTTATCAAAACAAAGAATTTTCTGCAAGCACAAAAACTACTAAAGCTAACCACCTTCCATGACTTCCCCATCGCCGTAAACGAACACAAAACACTTAATTTCTCCAAAGGAGTAATTTACTCAAACGAACTGCGCAACATCGAAGAAGAAATTATTCTGAATGAACTCAAACTACAAAATGTCACAGAAGTAAGGAAGATATTATACTAAAAAAAGAGAACAAGACAATCAAAGAAACTGGACTAATCACACTGACCTTCGCATCACTCACCCTACCAGAAACAATAATGATCGGATATGAACGTATAAACGTACGCTCCTATGTCCCACTCCGACTTAGATGCCGAAACTGCCTACGACTTGGACACCCCACCACCGTCTGCAAAAGCCCCAAAGCATGCCCTAACTGCTCCGCCGAACACCACACAATTGAAGACGAAACCTGCAACAACGAAAAATTCTGCATTAATTGCAAATATGAGCCAAACAACCAAAACAAACACAGCCCCTTGGACAAAACATGCCCTCAATTCATCAAACAGAAAGAACTAACAACGATAAAAACATTAGAAAAAGTCGACCACAAAACCGCCCTTGCAATCTACCACACACGCCATAGCCACCAAACCACACTGTATTCAAAAAAAATAGCCCAACCACCTGTTCAACCAGCTGTACAGCCATCTACCTCCATAAAATCGTCAACAAACACAACCAACACATCATCCCTTCCCAAAAACACTCAACAAACTCGACGCCAAGAAGTTAAAGGATTTATTTCTTCATACGAAGACCTACTTGATTCAGCCATGGATACCACCCTATCGATTGAAAAACCTTCAACTTCATCCACAGCCTTGAGAGGTCATCTTGAAGATGACCCCAAACTTAGGATCTTCTCTACCAAGCAAAACACCCTTATCAAGCCTCTAAAATCGAAAGAAAAAAACGAAAAAAACCTAAAAATAAAACCAAAAATGTACGAGGATCCAGTGATGACGACACTATGTAACTATAAATAAACTTAAAAAAAACTCAAAATGCATCAAATTATGTTAAAAGTCCTGCAATGGAATCTTAATGGATACATTAATAATTATAACCAGTTGCAAATCCTGATAAAAACCCATAGCCCAAAAATAATTTCCCTGCAAGAAACCCACTTCCCATTCCTACTCATAACAGGAGACTTTAACAGCTGGCACCAAAGCTGGGGCTCGCCGAACAATAACACAAGAGGCAACACTTTATTTAAATTTATTAACCAATCCTCCCTGACTACTATCAATACCGGTTCCCCAACACACTTCACCACTCACCATACCTTTACACACATAGACCTATCCCTAGCATCAGCACATCTAGCCCTACACTCAAAATGGAAGACAGACAACTTCCTTTCCGGAAGCGATCATTTTCCTATACATATCGACCTCTTCGAACATCTAAATCCCCCCAATACAATCACCCTAACCCCAAGACCTAAATTCGACCTTAACAAAGCTAACTGGAATCTATTTAATCAACTTACAGAAAAACTCTCCAACGAAAGACCTATCAGCACAAACATCAACCAAGAGACAGCCAACATAGTTAAAATAATCATTCAAGGTGCAAACCAAGCCATACCACAATCTCAAAAACCAAGACACAACAAAAACGTTCCGTAGTGGGATAAAACTCTCCAGCAACTAAAAGATGAGAAAAATACAGCATGGCTAAGACTAAATAGAAAGATTAACACGACAAACATCCTTTTATACAAAAAAGCTAACGCTAAGTACAAACGGAAAATAAAAATCAGAAAACGCTCATCAATTCAAAATTTCACAGCCGACATTAGTCCCAATAGCTCCATCTCTAAAATTTGGTCAAATATAAATCGTTTTTGCGGGATAAAAACTCGCCACGACATACGCTGCCTCACAAATCCCAATGACCCCACCCAAAACATTATCAACTCATTCGAGATAGCCAACACCCTTTGCACTCATTGGTCACGCTCGTCTCAAGGCGACAACTTCCATTCTACTTTCAGACAACATAAAATAGGAGCAAACCGCAACATATCGCACACTCAATCCCCTTTATCTAAAAACTTAGAAAAAGACGTTACCATGGTAGAATTATTAGCAGCAATCAACCAATTAAAAGGAAAAATAAGCTACCCTATGCTCAAAAACCTGCATCACAACCTACTACTACGACTCCTTAACCTTTTTAACAATATCTTCATAGCACATATTCCCCAACAGTTTAAAGTGAGTAACATCATCCCCATACCTAAACCCAGCTACGACAAAACCTCCACCAACTCGTACCGCCCTATATCCCTCAATCCTTGCATCGCCAAGGTACTTGATAAAATTATCTTCAAGCGATTATGGTGGTTAGCTTCTAACGGCAAACTACTTGATAGTCGTCAAATGGGTTTTTGAAAAGATAAGTCGGTGTCTGATTCTCTAGCCATGCTAGATTATCAGACCACCTCAGCTCTTTCAACTAGAAACCACATTTCTGTCATATCACTTGACTTTGCAAAAGCATTTGATAGAGTCGGAATACATACCATCATTGAAGAACTTTTAAAATGGAAATAGGACCAAAAATGCTCAATTACATAACTAACTTTCTCACTAGTAGAAAAATCACAGTTCAAACCAACAACGCATTTTCCAACCCTGAACCACTAAAAAACGGTATACCACAGGGATCTCCTCTGTCAGTTATCCTTTTCTCCATAGCCTATAATAAACTCAACAATATAATGGCCAACCACAGAAACATTGAATTTACTGTCTACGCTGACGACTACACGATAATACACCGATTAATACATCAATCCTTACTAAACAGTGACTCGTTATTCAAGGATATCGATGAGTGGTGCAACTACTCTGGTGCATCACTCTCAGTACCTAAATGTAAGCACCTTCATGTCTGTCGAAAGACCAAATGCAATTTTCAACTACAGTCCACCAACTTTGTGCTACAAAATGTTGAATCCCTAAAAATTCTTGGACTTACAATAACTAAAAAGAGTGGGCGTCGTGGAACACCCGGTACGAGCGAAGCTCTTTACGAAGGATAATAATAATCTGATTTGAAACTACAACACTTTCAAAAGAATATAAAGTACCATTGTTTTTGTATGGTTATATCCAGATGAAATTTATTTTTAATCCAATTTACATTTTGACTAGTAAAAAGTGTTTCCCAAGAAAGGGGCTCTCTGTCTTTAACTTCCATCAAAACAATAAAGAACCTCTGACTGCGTGTTCTGTTTAATGGTTAAAAGTAAATGTCGATAGTGCTACATGTTTTTTGATATTTTTTATCAAAGGCCTGTATCCAGCTTTGCGGGAAATTACTGCCGGAAATTTGCTATTTATTTTGAGTGTGCGGAGCCCAACTATAACAAACTATCGCTCATAGCGTTCTCTGTCTCTCTCTCTTCCAAAGCCTTCTTACAGTCATTTGCTAGCTAGCATACACAAAATTAATGAACTGCCTCTACGCTGCCTCTCTACGTTTTTCCGCGCATTCTGCTTTGGGATTCCCAAACGGTTATGCCTCCGCTGGCATGGAGAGACTTCTTAGACACGTTCAGATGGTATGCATTGATCGCTGAAGATAGAGGGTGGTTTCTCTTGAAACAGCTGTACGATCTACCAGCCTCCTTTGTGGTGTTGTGTCTCTGTTTAAAGTTGTGCGAAAGCATAACATGACCTCGAGCCGGCTAAAAAAACTGCAGGTTTACTAAGAGCAAAGGTCACAGAAAAACCAGTCACATGAACTTAATAACTTTAATCACAATAAAATGTATCTTCTTTATTTATATGTGCTTTTTCCAGAAATGTGAGATTCGTCAAAGACATGGTCTTGCCTCAACTGCTTGTATCAAAGCAATTTTCTCCTCACAGTTTTTGCCTCTATTTTTTTTGACAAATCACTTCCAAAATAATTGTAAACATTATGTTCCTGAGCTGTGTATCAGCTGTTTCTCGAACCACACACGCCTTCGAAACGCCGCTATCGATACGTCGCTATCAAGACAAAGTGTGGATTTTGTTCATGTTGCTGGACGGACAAACGAAAAATTCCTGACACAATTTTTTGATATGAAGTTTGGCAGGAATTTTGGGTTTCCGCGGTGCAGAATACCCGGCTTAACCAAAAAAGTTGTTGCTGAAATTCCTTAAAAATTGTGCATTAATTGAGTTGACAAAATAAAATAAAGCCAGAAAATAGCCTTAACTTATCACTTTTCACTGCTTTGGTTACTGCTTTGGTTACTGTTTCGGTCACTGTTTCTGTAACTGTTTCAGTCATAGTTAAGTCACTGTTTCAGTCACCTTTTCGGTCAGTGTTTTGATCACTTTTTCAGTCACCTCTGATCTCCCACCACGACCCCCCAACTCACAACCCACCTGCTGCTATGGCTGTTTTGTATAGGCCAAAGCTGCTGACTTTGCAAACCATAACCGTTCTTTTTTCTGACAACTGCAAAGTGAGGACCGGTTGTTGAGAACTCTGCTCACAACCCACATGCTGCTATCGCTTTCTTGCACAGACTTTCTGGCTTTCGACCTTACAAAATACCTAGATCTGGTGCGAAAATAGTTAAATTGGCAACACTGGTTAGCAGACTTCAGTGTAAGCAGAGACATGATGCAATATATTAGGTGGTCTCGTCGGCAAAAAGTAGTCCGTTAACAATGCCAACAGTAACAACAACATGCGAAAAAAAGGAAAGCGTCGGCAGCAGAGAGTGCCAGAGCGTGAGAAAATGAGAGAGCGCATATAATTTGCAGCATACATTAAAGTTGCATACATACATATACTCGCACGCACTGAGTGAGCTCACACACAAACGCTGCTGACTTTGCAAAGTCAAAAGCGTAGCCAAAAAATCTGTCGCAAAGACAATCGTTTTCTGGATTTACCCCCCAGTCTACCGTCCGTAAAAGAGCTTCGCTCTAAAAATATAGATGGAATGAAAACATTGAAAACCTCACTACACAACTCTCAAAAAGACTTAACATAATAAAATGTTTATCCAACAGAAAATTTAGCTGCGACACAAACACCATAATATACGTTATAAAATCCATCATAATGTCCAAAATCGACTATGGAATTTACCTTTATGGTAAAGCACCAAAATCTATTCTAAGCAAATTAAAAACCATCTACCACTCCTCAATTAGACTCGCTTTTAGAGCATTTCGCACTACACCAATCCACAATCTTCTTTACGAAGCTAATATCTTACCGGTCGAACACAGAACAACCCTCACAACCCTCAAAAACTTTAAAATAATCATGAACTCCAAGCACTCCCCGATTGAACAGATACAAAAAAAAATTACCAAGTCAAAAAGAAAACCAAAAATTCCCTCCTCCATTTATGACACAATAGAACAATTTAAAAACTTAAAAATCAATATATCACCTATACCAAACATAAAAGAATCAACTCCCCCCTAGTTGTTTGACAACACATGCATAAATACTTCCCTACACACCGCATTGAAATCAGACACACCTCAAATAACCTACCAACAGAAATTCAGAGAAATTAAAAACACCTCAAAGAACCGAACATTTTTATACACAGATGGCTCCAAATCCTCTAACGGAGTATTCTACAGCATTACAACAGAAACAGACATAATTAAATACCAGACACTACCCCTACACTCATCTATCTTCACCGAGGAAATTGCGGCAATTCTAACAGCCTGTAATTACGCCAACAAACAGAAAGGAAAATTCACCATTTTCACCGACTCCCTCTCCTCGCTACAATCAATACAAAACACTAATAGCCAAAACTTTTATATTAGCTCCATCAGAAAAATCCTCAACTCAAAGAAAAACAAGCTGTCACTATTATGGGTCCCCGGTCACTGCAATATAGTTGGCAATGAACTAGCAGACAAAGCAGCAAGAAATGCTCTAAAATTTCCTCTAACAAATAATAATAATTTAACCTCTCAGATATTAACACATATGTAAGCAACAGGTCTCAAACATTCGAGGAGACTGTTTGGAATAAAACTTCTCCACAGTACCAACAGATTAACCCAAACAAAAACCCCACTCAAAAATTCCCAGTTTCAAATATTTCACGAAATGACGCAATAAAATTCCTAAGACTTCGATTGGGCCACACCAATCTAACACACAGCTTTATCCTCGAAAAAACCCCACCACCGATCTGCACAACTTGCAACACAACCCTTTCCATCCCCCACATCCTAATAGATAAGTCCACAATACCAGCACAATAGAAATAAATTCCTCAAACCAACAATAAATGAAACATTATCATATAGCAATCACCATCACCAAACCATAGAATTCCTTAAATCTTGTAACATATACCACACCATATAAACCTGTAAATATAAAAAACAATAAATTTTAAGCGGTCTAACTAAAACATATCTAAAACTAATACCATTGCAACTAAAACACAAACATTACATTTATACACTACCCACATCATAAACCTAATCTTAATCACAATTAATATTAATGTAAATACTCAGTAAGCTCAAGGCCTTAGTCGCCATAGCTTAATTAAGTTACACACAATTTGTAATTGCGTGCTAATGCTGTAATAATAATAATAATAATAATAATTCCCAAAATTATTCCAAGACAGGTCGGTTGGCCCAACAATTGGTGTTGAGTTTACGGAGTATTAAGGGAAGTGAGCGCTCAGTAGAAGATCTAGAGACTCCTCGCTGAAATTGGTCCAGGTTCCGTCTGCGTTTTGTATTAGCCCTGGCGGGGTTGGTGAGCTGGCCAGGATCTTCCTAAGACGAGATGCGTCCGAGGTTGATTCTATATTACTACAGAAGTGGGCCCACGAGGTGCGTTTAGCCCGTCTGGAAGCTTTTTAGTAAATGCTTAGCTTTTGTTTATACAATTTATTGTGTTTTATTGTGTTTATTGTGTACCTTCCAGTTGGTCTTTTTTGGATTCTGAATCCTCTTGGGTGAGGGCCATTTGTTTGTTAGTACAAGTTCTATGTATCGAAGCACAGTGGTCGCTCCCATACGACAAAAATAAAAAAAACATATTTCAAAATTTTTCAATTTGAAGCACGCCGATCATATCATAAATAGATGATCTTCTTGAAACAAATGGGTTTTTTTTTATGTGCCCACTCACACCTTGTGAAAGAATCCCTTATAGTTTGACAACGTGCTACGCAATTCAGTGCGTTGTGTTTTCTCTAAAAGTGTCGCCAATATTTAGAAGAAAAAATTAACAACAAAAAGCTTCAATAAAGTTTTAATAACATGTACTATATATCATCCGAGCAGGTATTATTTATAGTTAAATCATTTAACACTTTGGATATTGTGGTATATCGTCTTAAACAATACAAAATTATAAACGACCTTTTGTGAGTGCTTTTCGTTGATTATTTGTACTTTCCCTTAAGCTTTTAGTTCTGAAGCCGATTCCGTTGCTTATATTTATTATTATTTATTGTTAATAATAATAGATTAAAATAAATGCAGAACCAGCTGCCGGGAGCTGCCCAGCGTCAGAATATTTAGATCCGAATGCGAATGTGTTTTGTTGTTTGTGCTTTCCATGTTAAGTGCTCTGTTATGTGTTTGTTGATGTGAGATGGTGTAGTGAATGTCAAATCGGGTTGTTTTTTTTTGTTTAATGTTTTGGTTTATTCGAATTGGCAACAGGAAACTATTTTCGTACAAAATAATATTTCAAAAGTGTATAAGGATATTGAAATATACAGACGTTATAAATAGATTACTACTAAGTTTTGACCCTCTCATAAGTATATTAAGAAAATTGCCTTGCAAAAAACACTTTTTTAAAAGAGTTGGTTTTGGAATTAATTGAAGATTAATTCTATAATTTGTTATATATTATATAATGCATTTAAAAATCTTTTATTATAATGTTTGATTTTTATTAATACATTTTCTGTTCACAAGTATTTTAAGAAATGAAATACTCGAATTTTAATTTAAAAAAAATATATATATATATAATTGGGTGGTATGTTATAGGCCTGAAGGACAAGTAAAACTATTTTTGTTTTGTCGCATACTTTCATACAAGTACCATTTGGTCATAGAGGTTGTCTGAGATGAGGGTAGTAGGGTCAAAACCCCTATTGTCAATTTGCAAGTTGGTTTGCAGAAGGTAATTGTAGAGTGACTTACCTCGCTCGTTAATGTCTGTGCTGCCCCATAGTGTGTGGTGTGAATTGGCATCGCCTCCTAGTATGAGGCTATTGTTGGTGTTCCTGCTTCCAACAAGGTCTGGGAAAGTCTTTGATGGTGGTGGGCTCTCGCTGTCATGAGCCAAATAATAAGATGCCAGCCTGATAGTTGAATCCCTCAGTTCCAGGCTGACCGTTGTGATGTCTCCATCAATAAACTGAGGAAGAAAAAGTGTTCTTAAATGTATTTTGGCTAAAGTACATGTTCGAATTTTACCCTTACCCTTGGTGAAGAAAAGGTTGTATTTGGGAGTCCTCAAACCTTTGATTCTGTCACCAGAAATCCACGGCTCTTGGACAAGTACTATATCTATTTCGCCTGAGGATCAGCGAAGTAGAAGTGCAGTGGTTGCTGCTTTACAATGATGCAGGTTTATTTTGAGAATCCGCATCCTTTTGCATGAGTTCCTTCTCCGTTAGTGTGTCGTCAGGAACCTCTAGTTGGAGAACTTCCTGTTCGGTGTAAAGTCGACCAAAGCAGAGATTTAGCCACAGCGTTCCTCTTGTGGACTGGTACGCTCTGTATCCATCTCTTCATCACTCTGATTTTCTTCTTCTTCAACGTTTGCTATTAAATCAGCAAGTGCCGTAGTGTTTGTCTTGAATTCTTTCATTATTTATTTATTACTTTCCTTATTTTCTAGTGCGACAAGGGTAACCTTATATATTAATGCACTAGTCACTACAGCAAAACATAATAATTGGTAATTGGTTCCACAGTCATACTGTTCGTACGAAAAAGTGAAGTGAAAAGTTCTGAGCACGAGCAGTTTATGGCGGATGTTATTAATATTTTTAGTTTTAGTCGACAAGCTGAAACATAATTTGTCAAATAAATAGCTTGGTTCCTTTGTAATAATAATTTTGTGCAAAAGTGGTAGATTTCTAAAATCTGTCCATGATTTAAAATTTAATTTATAAATTTGATTGGCTAAGCTAGATTTATGCTCTCTTCTTCGAACATTGTATACAAATCTGGCGATATTATTAAATTTTACTGTACGTTTGCGCTGAGAGGCAAGATCGCAATTTCCAAATATTTCTATGCCATAACATAGCGAAAGTGACAGGTACGTTTTAGCTAATGAGAGTCTAATTTCAGTTGCTAAAAACGGCTGAGTCAGTGAAAGCTGCCTCATTAGCCCATATGTTTTTCCGGTGGCTTTTATTACATGGTCAGTCCAGGAGAGGTTCGTATCAATTGTGATGCCAAGATTGACCACTTGCTCCACATATTGGATCGGTATACCATTAAGGTTTAAATTTGGAAGTGATTCAGTGCTCAGCGGTTTTTTATAAATGACGATACACTTACATTTAGTCGGCTTAAGAGAAAGTAGATTACACAGAGCCTATTTACTGACCTTAGACAGTTCACTGTTACATAAATTAACACACTCATTTATACTTCCCAACGGACAACTAGCATACAATTGTACATCATCCGCATACATATGCACATTACAGTTTGACAATGAGACAGGAAGATCGTATTGGGCCTAGCTTGATGTATACTAAAAATTGTGGATCTGACGGTTTTTTAGGTCTAGGATGGCTAGAGGACGTCTTGGTTTTTTGGGTCCCCCTTGGATGGGGTGGAATTTTTCAAATCTGAAACAAACTTGATCTGCGTACAGCAAAAGTCTACCTTCATTTGTGGCTCTATCTCTTATAGTCTCTGAGATCGGCGCGTTCATACAGACAGACAGACGGACCGACGGACAGACGGACAGACGGACAGACGGACATGGCTATATCGACTCGGCTGTTCATGCTGATCAAGAATATATATACTTTATGGGGTTGGAAATGTTTCCTTCTCCCTGTTACATACATTCGCACAACTTCATGATCCCCTTTTTCCCATTTTCAATGGGAACAGGGTATAATAAACTTGATCTGCGTACGTCATACATCTACCTTCATGCAATTTGTGGCTCTATTTCTTATAGTCTCTGAGATCGACGCGTTCATACATACAGACAAGCAGACAGACAGACATGGCTATATCGACTCGGCTGTTCATGCTGATCAAGAATATTTTATATATACTTTATGGCGTCGGAAATGTTTCCTTCTCCCTGTTACATACATTCGCACAACTTCATGAACCCTCTTTTCCTCTGTTCTTACAACTAATGTGCCACGAAATCATTTTGTATCTCAGCTCGGTTTCGCTGCAATTCTTCAGGTCCTTCCTATACATTTTTCAGCATCTAAAAGTTTTTCAAACGTTTGCTTGGTATGTTATGCTGAAATCAAAGCCTCTAGAGCCAGAATGTAAAGAAATTTTCCCTTTTCTCAAACCCAAAATGGAAATCATGAAATGCAAAGATGGGTTGTAAATAAAAGCTTTATAAACAAAATGTATATGTCAATAAGGGTCTGTATCAGGGTTTGAAAAACTATCAGCAAATTACTAATACCACTGAAACTTATTCCTTTGTCTGTGCTGTGCTTTTTTAAAAACGTTGTTCACATGGAAAGAAAGTACAAAAATCAGAAAGCCAAGTTGTGCCTTTACTATGCTGTAACAATTTTTAAAGCATAGTAATAGCACATCAGAAATGCTTTGCTATGCTGGGCAGTGCCATTAAACATTTGAAATGCATATGTTTCAGAACAACATTTAAAGTAATCATTTTTCAATTTATATTGAATTACTATAAAAATTGATGGCACAACATTTAAAAAATAACTACCGAAATTTGCAGACTTTAATGATTTAAAAAAATGAGCCATTGTGAAAGATTTACTATTTCACCAATCTGTTTGTGGAATGGACAATCAGACGAAAATGGACATGCCTTTGTCTATTTGGCTAAAAAAAAACCACTTTTTTTTCACTGTTATGCAATAATTTAGGTTACGAACAAAACCTGTCTGAATCAATAAACAGCAAATTGAATTCTTACAAACTGCATTTCGGAAGCTTGCTTTAATAACACTAGTTTACAAATTAATAAAAATTTCGCGATCCCGGACATTTGGCGGTAATTTCATATGTAAAACCCTCCGTTGATTCCAAAAATCAAGACCAATAATTTTTTGGCGGGGACGTTCTCGAGAAATTGCGAAAAAGCTATTTTTTTCATTGCAAAAAAAAGGTACCTCTCTAAAAATGTGTACATCTTCAGTTTTAGCTTGTAGATTTTAAAATGGTCGGATACATTTGACAGAGAATTGAATGCCCTGTTAATCATTCATACATCACATTTTAATCCGTTGGTAAACTTCGCGGCTATTAAGGTGTTAATCGGCAACTTTGCTTTAAATTTATCATTTAAATTGAAAAAAAGGTAGATTTTAATCGCGATTTTCTCCATGAAAATAATTCTCCAAAATTAATTTTTTCGCTGATCATCATAGAAACATCCATTACAATTCTAATGCCACGTATTTAAACCCGTAGAAGAATAAAGAAGTTATTGGCACTTAAGTACGAAATTGAAGTTATAAAGTTCATACAAATAGACTTAGCTTCAATGATTTTTTGTTCATCATAGGAGGCATAGTTACTTTTACCGGGATACAAAATACTGTAAACTAGTGTAATATGTCGGTAAAGTTCTGAATATGCAAAATATGTCGTATATGCGAAAACAACTTGGGTCGAATTGAATTATTTTTGTGTGAAACGAATTTCTATGCAATTAGAAATAATTTTGGGCAACCGGTTCAAAATATGATTTTGTAAAAAATCCGGGGTCTACTAATCAAATGATTTTTCAAATTGAACGTTCGATTATTTTTCATTTCCCTTTCGCACAGTTTGAATTCCGCTTTGCCTTTTTTTTCTTTGTTTGTAAAATGTTCCCAATGTAGCCATATTGTCATAAAAGTGTCGCCAGCGAGTGAAAAGGACTATTAAGTTTACAAGTAAAGCCAATTAAGCAATCGACGCTTTTTTTTTTGGTAGTGAAAAAATTTTATTCTCCAAACGGTACTTAACTCAACCAGAATTTCTTTGCTAAAGGACGCTGACCTAACAACTTTTCCATGATAAGAAAGTCCTGTCTAAGAGGTACCACTAAGTCTAAGCGAGGATTTTTCAATTAGATCGACCGAAATGAACATAATGTAAGGTTCGTAACTGTGGAAATGCTCAAAACATACAGACGGAAGAATAAGACGAATGTATTCTAAATTAGCCAAATACATATGGGCATATCCGTTAGAGTGATCAAATTTTTTTTCCTGACAAAGCGGTTGTCTAAGTCGCAATCTACGATGAATTCTAGGAATCCATGGTTGCCCAAGAAACCATGGGTTTAAAATGAAATTCGAGCTTTCCGTTTTAAGAATAATTTTTTCGTATCGTAATGGGCTAAAGCTAAGATAAACAAGTGAGAAAGTCAATCAAGACCGACTATAATACACTCTGCACCTCCCACAGATTGTGTTAATGTGTGTGAAGAGCCGCCCGTCGCCTCTGCGATCGGTACCACCAAGCATAATTTTTTTTCCTCATTACTCGACTACCATTCATCCAATCTTTCCCAATCCTTTGGAGGATCGTTAAATAGTCCTGATTACTAAATATGTCCAGAAGGGACGACCCATCCATCTTCAAAACTGTGAGAGATATGACGTTGAATTTATTATTTAATTGTTGTGCCATCAATTTTTATAGTAATTCAAAATAAATTGAAAAATGATTATTTTAAGTGTTTTCCAAAACATGTGCATTTCAAATATTTAATAGCACTTACTGCCCAGCATAGCAAAGCATTTCTGATGTGCTATTGCTATGCTTTAAAAATTGTTACAGCATAGTAATACCACAGCTTGGTTTTCTGATTTTTGTAGTACTGCTTTCCATCTAAACTACGTTTTCAAAAAAACACATCACAGACAGTAGCAAATGAAATTAAAAACGGACAGTAAATTGTGGCAAAAAGAATAACACAGTTCCACTTAGGCTTGTTGATAATATGTACATATATCAAAATATCAATATATCGATATTTTTTACAAAAAAATAAATATTTATATCGAATATTTTTTTTTTTTTTCCTGATATATCGCATATCGATATTATTAAAAAGGTGATTGATGATTAAATAGGTTTTTGGTTTTTAGCCGGATCCAGGTCGTAATTTTTTATATATAGTGTGTTTATTGGAAACCAAGTAAAACGCCACTATTTTGGTTTATTTTCCGATATATTTCGGGTTCCATCGGAATCCGTCTTCAGGGAAAAACACAGCGTCTCGTCTGTCAGCTGTGGATTTATATTTTTTGATATTGTGGTTGGTCACACTACACTTAGAAATCTTAAAAAGAGAAGATGAGCGTGGCAAAGACCTCCTGCAGCTTTTGTGCAAGAGTAAATAAGTCAAGTGGTAACACCACTAATCTTGGTGGTAAAATCATGTTACCAATATGTGTAATTTTTCTAGAAAATTTAACTTTTTCTTTGCTTAAAAAATGAAATAAAGTCTTTTAAGTTTTTTCTTGTATCCTTACTTAAACTATTCAACCTTAAGATCTCTGTTCTTTAATGGAAAAAAATTATATTTTTCTTCTCATTAATAAAAATCTCTAAAATCTTATAATGGATTTAAAGTTATTGGCCTTGTTCACCAGCATACATCAAACATCAAAAATCAATCATCAACAAGTAAGGGCGCTGCAGTCGAGTTTCCCGACCACAAAATACCTTGTTCATTTGTTTTCATTTATTTGTTTTTGTAACAAAATATTCAACCTAAATGTAGGCAACACTTTTTTCTAGTCCTGACCATAAACTGGGGAGGGGTGCTCTTATCAGCTCAACTCTTTCGCTTATAACTCCGGTGTTTTTTGTCCGATCTGATTGTACTTTTCAGAATATATAGATATTGGGCCTAGCTTGATGTATACTAAACCACGAGGCTCTAACTTGAAAATTGTGGATCTGACAGCTATTTAGGTCTAGGATGTCTAGAGGAGGTCTAGGTTTTTTGATGATAAAAGGGGGACGGGGTGGAATTTTTCAAATCTGAAACAAACTTGATCTGCGTACAGCATAAATCTACCTTCGTGCAAAAATTTGTGGCTCTATCGACGCGTTCATACAGACAGACAGACGGACGGACGGACAGACGGACATGGCTATATCGACTCGGCTGTTCATGCTGATCAAGAATATATATACTTTATAGGGTCGGAAATGTTTCCTTCTCCCTGTTACATCCATTCGCACAACTTCATGATCACCCTTTTCCCATTTTCAATGGGAACAGGGTATAAAAATCATCTACTAGGAATTATTTGTAAAAAATAGTATGCGGTGGAGTCATGGTGTTGAAATCAAATGATAGTTTGAGTTCTTGTGTGTTGTTTATCCATCCTTATCTCAAAAATTTTTAATCAGATTGCAAATTACAATAGTTCATTACAATAATCGAATTAGATCCATAAATTTTCTGTCATCGATTTGTGCTGGTGAACAAGGCCAATGCTATTTTGGGAGGTTATCATATTTTGGGTTTATCATTTTTATACTGAAATATAAAAATATCAGAAATATCAGATATATCGATATATTTTGGTGATAAATATTGCAAAAACCTGATGATGTTTTTAAAAAATGATAACCATCGATACGATATTTTTTACATATTTTCACAACCCTAGTTCCATTCTTTATAATACGTGTGCTTTATTCAAGTGATCGACACGAACTGCCCGTCTGTTCTCAGGCCGACTGGCATCAACCCCCGTTTCTCATTCTGAGAGTGACATGAGAGAGCCGTACTCGAAAGAGGGCGGTACTCTCGAGAGAGTGGCAGAGCAGGGAGTTCTCTCAAGGTCCGTTATGTAAATGTATGTGTAAGTTAACCACGAACTCCCTGTTCCTACTGGGCAGGCGGTAAATTCCGCCACTGCCCGGCCCCAAATATGCTGATGCGACACTTTTGGGTCGGCCAGCGACCTCCTCTTAGAAGCCAGCAACTTTGTACCAACACATCCGCTGGGTAACCCAATACCCCGCACGAGCCGCTGACGCTGCATGTCTTGGACAGCGGCGGCAGCGTGTTTACGTAAGAGCGGCAGCGCAGCCGGCGATCTTAGGGTTAGCTTAAGAACTCAACTCTTTGTACTTTTAGATTTTAATTTGACTTTATTCGAGACGGTCGTCCAATAAATAATTAACTACATCTCGCTTTGTGTCCGGAACTGAATTGTGAAACGGGCAACAATTCTACATTACAATCGATTTACGGTTACTGGCGCCCAACGTACTATCAAGTACTCGCGAGTGTTTCCAAGTGAAACCATTAAACTGTCCTTTTAGCAGCAGCTATAAGGAAAAGTGAAAGTTAAAAAGAACCAAAACAAATCCGACGTAAAATTACGTAACCTCTCCCCAATAAAGAGGAACAAGTGAACAACAACAATCACAAAGTAAGTTGACCGCACGCGGCAACTAAAAACAACTAAACAAAGATCACCGAAGCCGCGGGAGCTCTTCGGGCAGCGGCGTGTCACCAAGCAACAAACCGATTGCTTGAGCAGCGTAAAGACGAACAAGAAAATAGAAGTCCCCAACGTGAAGAAATTAAAATTTAAACAAGCCGTTCAAACATGTAAGTGAGTGATTTATGAAATAAGATTGAAGATCAGTGGTGTCAGCGTTTAAAGAGGAAATATTTTCTTCACGATAAAGTAAAAATTAGCACGAAAATAAAGTTTAACAAGTCTTCTATTTTGCGTCAGCATATGACATGATTTCATTTGATTAACATTTACATTCCCTTCCAACAGTGTTTGTTGGTTATTGATGACTCATGAGTTATAGGGATTAATTATTAAGCTTAATCGGAGGCATACAGAGTTTGCAGGTTGCGACAGACCAAGTGACACCTCCCCAAGCAGAATCTTACCAAGACATAGACATGGACGCTAATCAGTTACGCGCGATAGTGGAAGCAGCGGTCACTAGCGCTTTGACGGCGCAGGCAGAAGCTTTCAAATTGAGAGACACTCAGCTTAGGAATGACTTCGAGAAACAAATTAGTGAACTATCGGGTCGGTTGAGAAACACACAGCTCGCTGTACCAGAGGTAAAGGTTTTCCAAGACGTGGAAATTTTAGAGGGCATCTATTGTGACTAGAGTTCCAAGGCTCCCAAGAGACATATGTGGCTTGGAGACAAGCGGCTCACGCCGCATACAAAATTTTTCAAAAATATAATGGAAGCTCCCGACATTATCAGGCTGTCAATTTAATTCGGAGTAAAATAAGGGGCCCCGCCGATGCAGTTCTCGCATCATTTAACACAGATTTGAACTTCGAGGCCATCATAGCACGGCTTGATTTCACATACTGCGACAAACGTCCGATCCATGTTATTGAACAGGAAATGGGCACTCTTAGGCACGGTCACAGGCCACCCTTGTGAACATTGCAGTATTACGACGAGGTGGAGAAAAAACTCACCTTGTTAACAAACAAAGCTAACATGTCCTACGACAAAGACCTAGCGAAAGGAATGTGTGAGAAGTTAGGGCCGATGCCCTAAGAGTGTTCGTTTCAGGACTAAAACGTAGCCTGACGGATGTTCTGTTTGCGGCTCACCCTCCCGATATGCCGTCGGGACTTGCGTTGGCGCAAGAGGTTGAGGCTAACCATGACAGGTACGCTTTCGCCACAAGCTTTGCCAGAGGGCAAGAAGAAAAATCATACAAGGCCGAAAGGGACCGCGACTCAAACCGCACTCAGCCCAACAACCAAGACCAAAGGGGCAACTCTCAAACAGGTCAGGGAAAAAGTCCGTTTTTCAAAAAACAAAAAGGTCAACAGCAGTCCGACAGGGCTCAAACCAAACCCGGAAACGGCAGCGTAACAGAACCGATGGAGGTCGACCCGTCCTCGTCCAAGTTCAGGCAGCCTACCAGCTATCAGAAACCACAGGGCTCAGGCAAATACAATGCAAACCAGGGTCAGGGCTACAAGCGTTCAAACACATCAGATCGCATGACAGACCAGAGGCGACAGAGGGTAGACCATATTGCCCCTGGCTCGGGGCAAGACGCAGATTATAATGAAACGGCCAACGAAGCAGTGGCCGAAACCGAGGCGGACTCTGAGGCCGGCTATGAGACCGACAACGTCAACTTTTTATCGACAATGTCAGTTTTTTAGGGCAAAGTCCCTGCTGCCATTCGTCCGGCGAAGAGTAGCAGGTGTCCCTATGACATTCTTGATCGACACGGGCTCGTCTAAAAACTACATCAAGCCTAATAAGCATCTCAAAGGCGTCGTCCCGGTCGAGTCAATATTTGTCGTTACACGGTTCAAACAGCATAACCAAAAAATGCGTGTTGCCGATGTTGGGTGCCTCGGCAAATTTTTTTTTATTAAATACCTTATCCACATTCGATGGAATAATTGGTCTTGACTTGCTAAAGCAAGTTGGCGCAGTTCTCAACTTAAAAGACAGCAAGTTGATAGTCGGTTCGGCAGCAGAAACGTTGCAGTACCACAAATGTACCAATGTCAATCACACGAGGGTGCTTGACAGTGACGCTCCACCTGCCGCAATGGCAGATTTTTTTAAAATGCTCGAAAGTAACAAAAGGGCATTCGCTGACCCAAACGAGTCATTACCTTACAACACGGCCGTCGTAGCTACGATCCGTACTACAGACAACGAGCCGGTGTACTCAAAGCTATACCCCTACCCAAGGGGCGTAGATGATTTTGTCGCTGCGGAGATAAAAGATTTACTCCGAAACGGCATAATAAGAAAATCCCGATCACCAATAACCCGGTATGGGTGTCGATAAAAAAGGACCGACGAAGATGGCAACAAGAATAAACGTTTGTAATGGACTTTAGGAAGCTTAACCTGAAAACGGTGGCCCGATAAAAAAGGCACCGACGCATATGGCAATGATCCTGGCAAACGTTTGGGTAATGGCCAAATTTTTCACTACAGCTCGACCTGAAATCGGGCTACCGACCAGATACACTCTAGCGCAGCGGGACCGGGAAAGAACAGCTTTTTCAGTGAATGGGGGGAAGGACGAGTTTTGTCGACTTCCCTTTGGCCTCAGAAATGCCGGAAGCATTTTTCAAGGGCCATTGATGACGTCCTGCGGGAACAGGATCGGGCAAGACCTGCTACGTCTTCGTCGATGATGGGGGTCAGTCGATTTTCTCCGAAAATGAGGACGACCACGTCAAACACGTGGGGTGGGTCCTCAAGAACCTACACGACGCAAACATGAGTGTGTCCCAAGAAGAAGTCGCAATTCGTTCAAGCAAGAGCGTCGAGTACCTGGGGTTCTCATAGGTGACAAACGGAACGGCGCAAAGACCGACCCTCAAAAGGTGAAAGCCATTCAGCAGTATGTCCAGCCGACAACACTATTCGGGATCAGCGGCATGTCGCATAAAAGACTTTGCAGCGATAGCAAAGCCTCTTTCTGACATTCTCAAAGGTGAGAACGGTTCAGTCAGCAAATACAGGTCAAAAAGATCCCGATTGATCTAAACGAGCGCCAGCGGCACGGTTTGAAAAATTGAGAAACATCCTGGCATCGGAAGATGTATGTTGATGTATCCCGACTACAAAAAACCATTTGATTTGACCACGGACGCCTCGGCTTATGGCATTGGGGCTGTCCTCTCACAGAATGGCCGTCCTATAACGATGATATCTAGGACTTTAAAAGACAGAGAGGCAAACTACGCTACCAACGAGCGCGAGCCTTGCTAGCCATTGTGTGGTCCTTGGCTAAACTTCGCCAATACCTCTATGGGGTAAAGGACATAAACATTTTTACTGACCATCAACCGCTCACGTTCGCGGTTTCTGAAGGTAACCCCAACGCAAAGATTAAGCGTTGGAAAGCGCGTATTGATGAAACGGGAGCCAACAAGCCTGGCAAGCCTGGGCAGGCCTGATACAAGGCCAAAATTGAACGCACTCGAGAACGTTGAGCCCGAGTCAGACGCAGCGACAATCCATAGTGAGTTGTCATTGACTTACACCATAGAGACTACAGAAAAACCGGTAAACTGTTTTAGGAACCAGATCGTCTTAGAGGAGGCACGTTTTCCCTTAAAACGAAGTTTTATCTTATTTGGCGAAAAAACGCGTCACGCGATAAGCTTTACAAGCTATGACTCCCTTGTCGAGGAAGTGAGGTCTGTCATAAATCCAAACGTGGTAAATGCAATCCATTGCGACTTCCCGACGCTAGCGCGTATCCAACATGACTTGGTAAAAAGTTTCCCTACGACAAAATTCTGGCATTGCAAGAAAATCGTAGCCGACGTATTCGACAACGGTGAGAGAAGGGAAATCGTCACGACTGAGCACAATCGAGCGCATAGAGCGGAAGAAAATATAAAACAGGTTTTGACGGACTATTATTTCCCGAAAATGACTAAACTTGCGAACGAGGTGGTTCTTAACTGTAAAATTTGCTCTAAAGCAAAATACGACAGACACCCGAAAAAACAGGAACTCGGAACGACACCGATTCCTTCGCACACGGGAGAAATGTTGCACATTGACATTTTCCACCGACCGGAAACATTTCTTAACTTGCGTTGACAAACTTTCGAAATTTGCGTTTGTCCAACCTATTGCCTCACGCACCATAGAGGACGTAAGAGCACCCTTGCTAATGCTGTTGAATGTGTTTCCTCAAGCTAAGCAATTATACTGCGACAACGAACCATCGTTCAAGTCAGAAACCATAAAGTCCCTGCTGCTTTATAATTTCGGGGTGATCATTGCTAACGCACCACCTCTACACAGCACATCTAATGGTCAAGTGGAGCGATTCCACAGCACCCTCACAGAAATCGCGAGGTGTCTCAAACTTCAGAGAGGAATTCTAGACACAGTGGACCTCATTCTCCTGGCCACAGTTGAGTTTAACAGATCAGTGACTCAGTGACCAACAAAAAGCCATCGGAGGTGCTGCATGCCGCTGCACCCCGACTCCAACAAGACATAAGTGGCAAAGTCGAGAGAGCGCAGGATGTTCAGAACTCTAGGATAAATCAAAACAGACAGAATAGAGTCTTCGAAGTTGGCGAGAAGGTTTTGGTTAAAACGAACAGGCGATTCGGTAACAAACTCGCGCCCCTATGTAACGAGGAAAGGGTAGAAGCGGACCTGGGGACAACGGTCCTCATTAAGGGGAGGATGGTCCACAAAGACAACCTACGTTAGGAATTAGGAGTCCTTGCAAAGCTTTACATTTTTACTTATACTCCTTTGTTATCATACTTTAGGTTTTTTGGGGCGATACTTCTATTACTGACCACGACGACAGCTCGAGTCACGGACTACTCACAATCGGACTACATACCAATCTCTGACGGGGACGTACTGGTGTAGGACGGACACGACTATCTGAGGCATACGACAAACCTAACGGACTACGCAAGGATGGCGGGCGAGACAATGAAATTGGCGGATAGGTTTCCTCAATCCCACATGCGGAAGCTGCTGGAAATAGACACCGAACACGTACGAGACCTGTTGTTCGCTCTTAAGGTGCATCATCGCATGGCAAGGAGCTTAGACTTCTTGGGTACAGCCTTGAAGGTTGTCGCGGGCACCCCGGACGCTAACGACCTACAAAACACGAGAATAACTGAGGCCCAGTTGGTAGAGTCCAACAATAGACAAATTGCTATTAACTCTAGAATCCAGAGTCAGATCAACCAACTAACTAACACTGTAAATCAAATACTTAAAGCATCCAAGGCTGAACAGACAGATACCGCCCACTTGTTTGAAATTTTGCTGACAAGAAATAGAATGCTTATAACCGAAATAGGAAATCTCATGCTCACAGTAACTCTAGCCAAGATTAATGTTATAAACCCCAGCATACTAGACCACGCTGATCTTAAGTCTATTCTCACGAATCAACTCACAGGGACCACAGTTACTAATGTTTTAGAAGTATCTACCATTAAGGTTCAACAATCCCATAGTATAATTAGTTTTATCATTGAATTCCCTAAACTTAGTAAACTATGTAAGAAGGTAACATTATTCCCGGTTGCGCACAACGGATCCACGCTGCAAATCATAGACAACACAGTAGCTGAATGTGGAACTCAGGTATTATCTGTCGCAAACTGCGCGCTAACTCCAACGGCAACGTTTTGCGAGCAGGCGTCGATCGACACCTGCGCCCAAGGTTTACATTCGGGTGGCGTGGCTCACTGCCAAACCCAGCCTAGCCACCTCGACCCCATCACAGTGGTCGACGACGGAATTATAATCATCAATGATCGACCGGCAACTATAAGCTACGATAATGGCGCTGAGTTCAAGGTGGCTGGCACCCATCTCATCACATTCGATTCCTACGCCCTGGTAAATGGGTCTAAGTTCGTGAACCGCGACAACATCAGGAATCGGTTCCCTGGAGTGGCGTCATCCCCCCTGCTGAATATTAGCGGCCATAATACGGTGCTGAGCCTCCCTTACCTCCATCAACTAAGTGAGGAAAACCTAAGATTAATCAAGGAAGTTAAGGACGAGGCCGCATCTGAAGCGAACTTCGCAGCGGCGTTTGGTGTCGGACTAGGAGCCTGCGCAGTGATTTGCGGACTCGTGTTCCTTTATTACTATATTAAGAAACAACGAGACTCCCGTCAGATCAAGGAACTGGTAAAGAATCTGAACGCGACCGAGGACGGTCGGTCTTCAAGAGGGGGAGCAGTTAACCACGAACTCCCTGTTCCTACTGGGCAGGCGGTAAATTCCGCCACTGCCCGGCCCCAAATATGCTGATGCGACACTTTTGGGTCGGCCAGCGACCTCCTCTTGAAGCCAGCAACTTTGTACCAACACATCCGCTGGGTAACCCAATACCCCGCACGAGCCGCTGACGCTGCATGTCTTGGACAGCGGCGGCAGCGTGTTTACGTAAGAGCGGCAGCGCAGCCGGCGATCTTAGGGTTAGCTTAAGAACTAAACTCTTTGTACTTTTAGATTTTAATTTGACTTTATTCGAGACGGTCGTCCAATAAATAATTAACTACATCTCGCTTTGTGTCCGGAACTGAATTGTGAAACGGGCAACAATTCTACATTACAATCGATTTACGGTTACTTGTACGTATATCGGCTTGTGTCTCTGGCCTACTATAACTTGGCCATCCTGACCATGAGATCGTCCTCGATCTCACGTACAGGGTTGCCCATATTCGACGGACCCATGTTTTTTTTAAAAAAAATCAAAGGAAAAAAGAAAAATTTGGCGGTTGGCAATCTTAATCATTTAATTTGTTCCAAGAAGATTTGTTCACATCAATTTTTGAATATGATATCTCTCAAATGGCCGCCTCTGGCGTTGATGGCGTATTGTGCCCTTTTTGCAGCATTTTCCATCGATTTCGCCAACATTTCGGCCGGAAAGCGGCTATTTCTTCACGAATGTTGTCCTTGAGCTCTTCTACAGTCCTTGGCTTGTTAACGTAAACCTTTGACTTCAAATATCCCCACAAGAAGAAGTCAGGCGGCGTCAAATCGGGCGAACGCGGTGGCCAGTCCAAATCACCACTTTTCGACATCAAACGGCCCGGAAACCATTTCTTCAGAAAATCGATTGTTATGCGACTTGTGTGCGGTGGAGCGCCGTCTTGTTGAAACCTGAACTGCCTCATACGCTTTCGACGAATAATTGGCATCACAAAATTGGTCATCATGTCGCGATAACGCTGCTGGTTGATGGTAACAGCATGGCCATTTTCATTTTGGAAGAAAAACGGCCCAATGACCGTTTTCGCACTAACGCCGCACCAAACTGTGACTTTTTCGTCATGAAGAGGCACTTCTTGAATCTCCTGAGGATTTTCAGTGGCGTAAATACGGCAATTTTGCTTATTTACGGTCCCATTCATTGTGAAATGGGCTTCATCGGAAGCACGTTGAGTTTTCACAATTGACTTGTTCTGTTGAATGTAAATTTCAACTATTTCAGAGCGCTCGCGTGGCGTGTATTGTTCCATGGTAAAAATCTGCTTGGACTGACGCTTCAAACGCGGTATGTCATTAAGCGATCTGACATCTCTGTCAAAAGTTATGGCGTTGCCAGATGGGTCCGTCGAATATGGACAACCCTGTACATACAATACTTCTATCTTAATTTATAACATGAGTTTTACAATATTCTTAAGACAATTTACAATATTCACAAAATATATTACAAACAAAATTTATCTTTTTATCCAATGCTTTATGTTTTGTACTCTCTATACGCCCTGATAAGGATTGCGAGACAGTTGAAAGCCTTCGACGTCTTTTAACACAAACCTGTCATTCTTTAATACCTTTTCTATTACATAAGGTCCCATGTACTTCTGTAATAATTTCCTAGAAACCCCTGCGGTGCTGTCAAAATTCTTCACCATTACATAGTCTCCTGCCTTGAATTTCTTTGGCGATTTCTTCTTCTCGTTATACTGTTTTTCATTATAAGTTTGCGCCAACGATTGACAAACTTCTGCACTTCTTCTTATCTCCTCTAAGTTCCTTTCACTAACGGTATCTAACTCTGCCATTTCTTTTAATTTTTCTCTCAAATCATCGCTAACCACTCCTCTTTGCGCTAACCAAAAAAGCATCTAACTAGGAAGTTGCTTAGTACTTCTATGTATCGTATTGTTCAGAGAATGCCCAACTTTTTCAATTATAACGTCCCAATGCAGCCCATTTTCTGGTTCTGCAAGTTTTGCGATCATCGGCCCTAAGCTTCTATTGATTCGTTCCACTTGTTTCACGTCATACTTCTCCATAAAGTCTTCAAACTCAGACGACGTAAAACAGCTACCCCTATCTGAATTTATACATCTGGGTTTACTATATGCCCGAAAGTAGTCCTTCAACGCTGTAATAACTTCTTTCGTGTTTGTTGTCTTTGTCGTATATAATCTAAGAAATTTTGTGAAGCCATCTACCCTGGTCTGTGTATGTGTGTGTGAACAATTACCGAAAGCGTTGTATCACTAAGCACTTATATATAGAGCCTTCAAACTGGGTTTTTTTTGGTTTCACTTCTCACGTTGAGATTGCGACCCCGGCGCCCGATCGTAGACACCCGACCGCAACCCCGAGTGAGCGGCAGCTAGCAGAGAGCACCAGAGAGCAGAGGCTATTTAGGAGAATCACCAACGCCGAAAGATCTTTCGCTGGTGGAGAGCTTTTGCCTTCTGTCTAGAATGGACGATGTTGAGCAACAGTTTTTGTGCATTTTTATTTCAAAATGTTTAGCAGCATGTTGCGAAGCCGCAATGCACACGCGGTCCTCACACACACACACAGAAGCAAAAAAAACAAGTAAGGGCGCTGCAGTCGAGTTTCCCGACCACAAAATACCCTGTTCATTTGATTTCATTTATTTGTTTTTAAATTTTTGAAGATGAATGTAACCGGTGTTTGTAACAAAATTGTCATTCTAAATGTAGGTAACACTTTTTTCTAGTTCTGACCAACAACTGGTGGGGTGCTCTTATCAGCTCAACTTTTTCGCTTATAACTCCGGTGTTTTTTGTCCGATCTGATTGTACTTTTTAGAATAGATAGATTTTGGGCCTAGCTTGATGTATACTAAAAATTGTGGATCTGACGGTTTTGGCCAGAGGAGGTCTTGGTTTTTTGGGGATAAAAGGGGGACGGGGTGGAATTTTCCAAATCTGAAACAAATATAAAAAGTTATAGTCTCTGAGATCGACGGGTTCATACAGCCAGAAAGACGGACGGACGGACGGACAGACAGATGGACATGGCTATATCGACTCGGCTGTTAACGCTGATCAAGAATATATTTACTTTATGGGGTCGGAAATGTTTCCTTCTCCCTGTTACATACATTCGCACAACTTTATGATCCCCCGTTTCCCATTTTCAATGGGAACAGGGTATAAAAAGCATGCCATGGATAACACGACGAACTTTCCACTGACAGTGTCTTGGGGTGGCCATATCGTAACGTATGTAATGACCTATAGGGGGCGCCTTTGTACAAATGATACTTAACTGATTTTTGTTTTCAAATAAATTTGATTTAAGTTAATGGTTTATCACAAGGCAGGATAATCCGCCATGTTTTACATAGGGCAGATTAGCCTGAAATATTGAACATTATTGCCGAATGTCCTTTGCATGCACTTTGCCGACGAGCTTACCCTGTAAATCTTCTAGAATATACATAGAGTTTCCCACTTTCTCGCGAACCCGAGCCTTGACCAAAGATGGACACAACTTAGCTGCAATATTTTGAAATTACTTTTTAATTAATATTGCGAAATTACTTTGCACAAAGTTCCTACGAAATTCTTCCTGGCCCACTTGATATGTTACGTCTTTCGCTCTCAAATTCTATTGTTTAGATTGTTTTTCATAAGCCTTTACTAAACTTTGTTTAAAATCGGAACGAATTAAGGTCAGTTTGTCATCCCTGTTGAGAGAAGTACCCGAGTATTCTAATAAATTTAATTTTTTTAGCATCTGATACTCTAAGCCATGGGTGATCATATCAAAGCCAAAGATCACATGATAAGGGGAGAGATTTACACTCTGATGAAAGGAATTCCTCAACGCGCAGCTAATAGCTTGAATATTTTTGTCCCAATCCCTCTGATCATCCTTCAGATAAGCTTGAAACATGTGTTTTACGCCCAATGATTTTAAAAAATCTCCTTCCTTTGCTTTAAATTGTGTACCATTGTCACTTAAGATGATTTTAGGTACCCCATTTAAAAAGAAGATTGTGTTTTGTAGAAATGTTATTATGTTGCTGGTGGAAAACTTTTTCAATGGATAAAGCCAATCAAATTTTGAAAAGTGGTCCAGCACTGTCAGCAAGCCAATATTCCCACTTTTACTCCTTGGAATGTTAAAAACCAATGTAAAGCCGTCGAAAAGGACGTGAAGATTCTGCCTGATTTCCCATGGGTGGTCGTAAAATGCTATTTGGTGCTTTGGTTTGCTTGCATACCTCGCATTCTCGGATATAATTTCTAATTTGCCTAACCATTCCTGGCCAATACATATTCCGCCGAACCAACTCTAGGGTCTACCCCATTCCTCCATGCGCAGCTACCACACTATCGTGCGCTCGTGAGTTGACTTCCTTTGTCATTTTCTCGGGTATCCAAAGTTTCCACATTGTGTCTTTCATCCATTCTGACCCATCGTCATGCTCAGTCCGAATATATACCAATTCATCCATAACTTTTATGTCCTGATAGTTCCCGGTATCAGCTATAATTCGCTTTTGCATTTCTATATACTCAGAGTCCTTGAAACCATCGGATTGCAAATCTACCATTTTAAATATGCTTTCAATTGCTGCGATCTTTTCCTCATGCATACACGACAATGCATCCGGAACAACATGATCCCTACCTTTGCGATGACTAATCGAAAACCGATATCCCTGCAAATGCATTGCCCATCTGGCAAGTCTGCCTTTAAGGTTCACATGCTTCATTAACCAGATGAGACTAGAATGGTCAGTAATTACCTCGAACTCCTGGAGCTCGAGATAACATCTAAACTTTTCGATAGCCAGTAGAGCCGCTAAACATTCTCTCTCTGTTACACTGTATTTCCGCTGCGCGGTATTCAGTTTTATACTTATAAATGCAATTGGGTTTTCTATCCCATTATTTTCTCGTTAAGTCAACACCGCTCCTATGCCATAATCGCTTGCATAACAGTGCAAGTAGAATTTTCTCGTAAAATTTGGGTTTTCCAGTACCGGAGCTAACGTTAATACCTTTTTTAATTTTTCAAATGCCGTTTGCGCTTCTTCATTCCACTGAAATTTCTTTTTTGTAGAAATGAGCTGCGTAATAGCATAGGCTAAGTCCGCAAAGTTGGGTATAAACCTTCTATATCACCCTGCTAATCCTAAGAATCCTAAAATCGACTCAATCTTACCCAAGTCGGTTGTAATCCCTCCATGCCCAATTACGTAGCCTAAATACCGCGTCTGAGTAACACAAAATTTACTCTTTTCAACGTAACGTATGGTTTGCACGACAAAATTGTTCGGCGATAAGTTTCAAAACCGCTAAGTGCGACTCAAATGTATTAGATACCACGACCAGATCATCAAGGTATCCGACCAGGGATGGTGGAAGCTGTGATAGGTCGAGATTTTTCTGAAAGACTAATCTGCCAATATGCATTCTTAAGATCTAATTTTGTAATGATGTGAGCCTTTGGCTTCCGGCAAAAATTCCCTCAATGCTTGGTAGGGGATACGCGTCTTTCTCAGTAAATTCGTATATCTTCCTAGCATCTTAACACAGTCTGACCTTTAATGGTTTAATCACCATTCTCATGGGCGAGCTCCATGCACTCACTGAAGGCTCAATGACACCCAACTCCAGCATTCGATCTACTTCCTGGAATAGCAATTTTTCCACAGCAGGGGAAACTGGGTAAAACGTTTGCTTTACTGGTTTAGCATCGCCTATTTCAGTTACATGTTCTATCAGCGAAGTTCGTCCTAATCCTTGAGTTTCAAAATTTGGAAACAATTTTTTAAATCGTGGCTCGATTTGTTAAAATTGATGCTCACTGTGATGTACCCTAAAACTGTATGACCTTTGCCATCCGCTGTTTTTACCGAAAATAAAATTTTTTTAAAATCCGGATATTTTGACCACTCAATCTTTGCCAGGTCTGTTTCTACGCAACTTATATTAGCTCCGGTATCCAACAAGCCTAACTCTTGGAAATTCAAGAAACAGGGGCATAAAATCGTCCATCCCCCTCACAATTCACTATTGAAGCAACTAGCAATTTCTTGGTTCTATTTACAGTTTTCCAAAACTCTCGTGCGCGTATTGTGGATTTTTTTCTCTTATTTGGTTTGATATCCCCAAAGATCCTCTCCCTGGCGGCCTCGTATTCCATCAACCGTTCATGATATGACTTAAATGGGCGGAAATCAGCAGAAAAAAATTGTACATATATGTCAATAAGGGTCTGTATCAGGGTTTGAAAAACTATCAGCAAATTAATAATACCACTGAAATTTATGCCTTTGTCTGTGCAGTGCTTTTTTAAAAACGTTGTTTACATGGAAAGGAAGTACAAAAATCAGAAAGCCAAGTTGTGCCATTACTATGCTGTACAATTTTAAAGCATAGTAATAGCACATCAGAAATGCTATGCTGGGCAGTGCCATTAAACATTTGAAATGCAAATGTTTCAGAAAAACATTTAAAAATACCATTTTTCAATTTATATTGAATTACTATAAAAATTGATGGCACAACATTTAAAAAATAACTACCGAAATTTGCAGACTTTACTGATCTAAAAAAATGAGCCTGTGTGCAAGATTTACTATTTCACCGATCTGTTTTTGGAGTATTCGCCGATCATTTTATTGACGGCGCTGGTACTATTTATACCCGTTACTCGTAGAGCAAAAAGGGTATACTAAAGTCGTGCAAATGTATGTAACAGGCAGAAGGAAGCATCTCCGATATCATAAAGTATATACTTATATTCTTCATCAGCATAAACAGCCGAGCCGTTATAGCCATGTCCGTCCGTCCGTCCGTCTGTATGAACACCTAGATCTCGGAGACTAGAACAGCTAGAGCAACCAAATTTTAGATGTAAGCTAGTATTGTCTGTAGGCAGATCAAGTTTGTTTCAAATTTTGGCCACGCCCCCTCCCGCCCCCGCAATAAAAAATGTTAAATATCTCCTACAATTTGTAAGATAACGAGCTCAGATTTTGCAGATTTGTGCATGTGGCCAATATGTACAATCTCACAAATTTTCATAAAGATCGGATAATAAATGGCTGAGTTAAAAAAATGTTGCATACTTATCTGAGCCGCATTAAACACTAATTGCCTTGAGTAACGGGTATTTCGAAGTCGGGCGGGGCCGACTTTAACTTACGCTCTCGTTTTAATTTAATTTACATTACAATGATTCAATAATTCAATGATTAAGAATTCAAAGAATAAATACGAACTTAAGCTAATACTAAAATATATAGTTTCTAACAATTTAATTTATTTTTAAAATTTAAATCAACAATCTCTCTACATCTCTTCTCTCTACATATATTTATAAGAGTTTGTCCTCACCGACTGACTGGTTGGCAATCATTGCACAATGGTCCAGACGACCATTTTGTAGGGCAAAACCTCATTTTTAAAAGTTGTAAAAATATCGAACTTTTGATCGCTCTGCATCTGAAAAAGGGTGACCATCTCTGTTGTTATTAAACCGCACGTGCATTAAAAAAGTCCCAATTTGATTACAATTTAAAGTCATTCTAAAGTGATAGAGAAAAACTCTTTTAAACAAAGTTTTGTGATGAATTCTAATCGGTGGGGTTTGAACTACGTGTTTTGGAATGCGAACTGTTTGTATGTGTTGTGACAATCGCTATAGTGGAGCAACAGTCAATGATGAGCATGAATTGCTCGGGGGACTTTCAATTCAATTTGAACCAAGATCGACGAGACAGGATTTCACTTCAATATTGTTTATTCACAAACTTAGAAATAGTTTTAACAATGTGGGTCGGCAATTTAATTAATATGCAAAATAAGGAAAAACGAATTAAACGCGACCAGAACGCAAGCTTCCTCTTTGACTTCTTGTGGACGACTCTATTCATTTTAATGTGCGTAGGCAAGGCGAGCTTCTGTTGCTGATCAAAAGAGAGAGTTACAAAGAGAGGAAGAGAGCGAGAGCACGAACACTCTGCTGTTGTTGGGCTGCTTAACTATTAGGCTAGAAACGCCCGTACATGCCGCCCCCAATACTGGGACCAGCATTATAGTCCTTTGAGACGCCTGACAACCAGCTGTAACGAAAGAAGTATTGGTTATGGTATGCAAGTGCGTGAGTAAGGGTACATATACGGTTTAATCACTAGCGTTTGTTGCTTCAGTAAACGTTGGGATGGGTAATCTACAATGTTTCGAGAGTGAGCGCTTATATATGCCAGATGCCGTTTTAAGCGTTGCTACTCGAACCAGGTTACCTGCTCCAGGATGAAGTTCGATGACACGTCCTAATTTCCATTCGTTAGGCGAGACGCGGTCATCCTTGATAATAACAATGTCATTGAGCTGTAAGTTGCTCTCCTCAGTTCGCCATTTAGGACGCGATTGCAGGTGTGAAAGCCAGTCTGCGCTCCAGCGATGCCAAAATTGTCGGGTTATTTTCTGTCCTTCTAGAAATTGAGTATTTAGAGCGATGTCCTTAGATGTGGTATCAGGAAGAGCCATCAAAGAGTCTCCAATGAGAAAATGGGCAGGGGTTAAAGGGGAGAGATCATCTAGATCGGCAGTCAAAGGACATAGCGGTCGAGAATTTAGACACGCTTCGATTTGAGCAAGTACGGTTGACAGTTGCTCATACGTCATACATACACCTTTAAAGGTGCGGTAGAGATGCGTTTTAACAGCCTTCACGTTGGCTTCCCATAATCCTCCAAAATTTGGGCTATGTGGTGGATTGAAGTGCCATTGTATATTTCGGGCTGTCAGCTCTGGTGTTGCTCTGTCTTACAGTGTTGGACAAATTTTGCAGAAAATCGTTTTGCCAAAGTTGAAGAGATTTATCTGCGCCAACGAAATTTGTCCCACCGTCGCTGTACATATGTTTGCAGAATCCTCGGCGACCAATAAAGCGCTGAAGGGCCCAAAGGAAATGTTGGGTAGAGAGTCCCGTAACTGCCTCCAGGTGTATGGCTTTAGTTGCTAGGCAGATAAAAACAGCTATGTAAGCCTTGTAAGTGTGATGTCCGCGAAATTTTGATGCTTTGATTTCGATGGCACCGGTGAAATCCACTCCTACCAAAAAGGGAGAGAGTTGACTGAGTGAATTCTTTTTAGATAAAGGTTTCTTCGTTTGTAATCTAGAAATTTCAAAGGCAAATGCTTCTTGTTGGACTATTCGAACAATCTTAGCCAACGCATTTTGGAATTCCTTAACTAGAATAGGACCAGTGTGCCGAGTGCCAGGCTTGTGTTGTAGATTGTATAAGTAGCGCTGAACATAGGCCATTACAAATACCAATCTATTGTATGATGAATGGGATGTGATGAACGGGTCAATTGTGATGCAACTATGTGTAGCTACAAGTGTGGACCTTTGCTCGTCTATTGTGCATTCCAAACTAAGATGGCTCAAGTCGTTGTTTGGCCATTGACTTTCGGGTTGTTGTAGCCAAGATGGACCAAACCACCACAGATCGTGAGCTGCTAGTTGTTGCGGGTTAAGACCACGAGTAGCGCAATTTGCCGGGTTGTCCGCTGTTGGCACATGTCGCCATTGTGATGGAGTGCAGTGCTCCAGAATTTTCCCAATCCGGTTTGAGACAAATGTTTTCCAACGATTTGGGTCGCCACTAATCCAGAATAAGACTATCATAGCATTCGCAGCTGTTGACAAATCCACTTTGCCAATTTTGTGGCTAGTACTGCGCCAGAAAGTTCCACTCTAGGAATCGTCAGTGGTTTGATGGGTGTGACTCGACTCCGGCCTGTCAGTAGATGGGTGTGCACGGTACCGTCCTTGCACTGAGCTCTCAGATAAGCACAAGCCGCAAATGCCAGTGAGGATCCGTCACAGAATATGTGTAATTGAAGTGAGTCAAGGTCCGTGGGGTCGAATCCTAGCCATCTTTGGATATGAAGGTTCTCGATTGCTGGAAGGGAATCGATAAATTCTTGCCATCGGATTTGAATAGGTTGTGGCACCAATTCGTCCCATTCCAAGGCGGAATAATGGTTTTCAGCACGTTGTATTCGTAGGCTCCATACCTCCTTTAGTATCACTTTAGCTGCGGTGATGACTGGAACTATGAATCCCAAGGGGTCGTAGAGACGGGCCACTGTGGAAAGGAGAGACCTTTTAGTGAAGATATTGTTAATTTTGAAATTTATTTTGAATCCATAAAAGTCTCGATTTGGATGCCAATACAAGCCAAGGGTCTTAATCGAATCCTTGCTGTCGATTTCCAGAATGCTTGTGTTCGACATGTGTTCAGGCGGGATGGTACTTAGGAGAGCTGGGTGATTCGCTGCCCATTTCCTCAGCTCCATGCCTGCTGACTGCAATGCTGCGATGAGTTGATCTCGAATTTGTAAGGCTCCGTCAATAGTTTCATGTCCACTCTGGACATCGTCGACATAAATCTCGTTGCGTAGCACGTTTTCAGCTAATGGATATCGATCATGTTCGTCTTCTGCTAGCTGATGCATGATGCGGATCGCCGTATAAGGAGCTGATGCTGTTCCGAAGGTAACCGTGTTTAGGTAATGTTCTTGAATTTGATCTTGTGCGTCACGCCACAAGATTCGTTGGTACTGAGCATCTTCCAGATGCATGTCGATGCATCGATACATTTTCTGGATGTCCGCCGCAAATACATATTGATGTAGTCGCCAATTAAGAATGACGCCTCCGAGGTCATTCTGTAATGCTGGGCCAATACATAAGATGTCGTTAAGAGACTTGCCATTGGACGTTTTGCATGAGGCATCATATACCACACGCACCCTGGTGGTAACGCTGTCCTCCTTTACTACTGCGTGATGGGGCAGAGTACACGAGGAGAAAGCGACTTGTCCATTTTCATCCTTTAGGCGATGTTGGGCTTCTGAGCTCTTGACTTCTGAAATCTGGCCAAGGTCGAAGTACTCCTTGATGACGGATGCATATTGGGTTTGCATCTCGGGTTGTTTCTGCAATTTTCCCTCTAAAAGGTGAAAGCGATTTAAAGCTGTTTGTCGTGATTTTCCTAGAACTTGTGTTGGATCAAAGGCTGTCTTCAACGGTAAGCGGACCATGTATTTGCCATCGGGTTGGCGTTCATGCGTGCGTTGAAAATGGTCTTCGCACCACTGCTCCTCAGCTGTATTCTGCCGGTTCGTGCTGATTTCATCCAGCTCGAACAATTTATGGACCAGGGTGTCTAGATTCGTTTGATGGCATCGGATTAACACCACATGTGTGTGAGAGGCCTTTAATTGGCCGAAAACGATCCAGCCCAGTTGCGTGAGTTGGCCAATCGGCTGGTGTGGAGTTCCTTTCCGAATTTCGGGTAGCATTAGATGTTGGATTACGTCTACGCCCAGTAACAAATCTATACGGTTGGATCGCGTAAAGGTGGGATCTGCTATATTGAGATTTGTCCGGGGTAGGTGCGAGGTTAATGACCGAAGGATAAATGCAGTATTTACGAAGATATTTAATTGTGAATCTGTACAGGAAGACAATGAGAATTCGGTACGGGATTTGTATTTATTGTTAGAGTGATTGCCCACTCCTGTGATTTCTGCTAAGACTCGATGACGCTTAAGCCCAAGCATTTGGACAACATGTTCGGCGATGAGAGTTCCTTCGGATCCATGATCAATAAGTGCTCGAACCACAGCGGATTGACCAGTTGCGGGATTGTTCAGCTTAACCAAAGCAGTTGCGAGGATCATATTACGAGGGGTGAGTTGAAATGCAACCGCCGTGACGAGTTGCGTTGTATTGGCTCCAATCGACGAGTCGGTAGCTGCAGACGATGAAGGCGCAATTGGTGAACTAAAATTAGATTTAGTACTTGGGTGAGATTGCAGAGTAGGAAAGTGCAAGAGGGTGTGATGACGCTGCCCACATTGCGAGCAATTCCTATTGCTAGTACAATGAGACTGCGAATGTGAAGGTCTGAGACAGTTAAGACATGCCTTTGTGCGATCAGCAATGAGTTTTCGTGCAAAGCAATCTTTCTAGAGGAAGTCAGGGCAACGCCTCAAAATGTGGTCGTTACTGCAGTGTGCACAACGAATGGGACCACCAGATCCAGCGGTAGTGTGGAAGCTGCTGCCCTTGTACATAGAATTGCCTGATTGCTTGCCAGGATGAGGTTGCCTTTGAGATGAAGGCTGCGGAGCGGCTTGCCGCGATGTTGATGAGGTTTGGTAGGTCGTCCGGTTTTCAATGATATCGATGCTAACCAGACGATTGTTAAGGAAGTTTTCTAGAGTCGGGAACGTTGGGATCTCCACAGAACTGCCCAAGCAGTGCTCCCAAGCTTGGAGCGTTGTAGTCGGCAACTTGGTGACTAGGTGATGTACAATCCAGTGGTCACAAGTGCTGATGTTGATCTTGAGTCGTTTAAATTCGTTAATACAAACGTTGGCCGCATTGAGCATGCGCTTGATGTCCAATGAATTCTCCTTGGTGATCATAGGCAGATTGTACAATGCATTTATGTGATGGATAAACTGCAGTCGTGGATTGTTGTACCGCTTGACGATTAGTTGCCAAGCCGTTTTGTAGTTGATTTCAGTTAAGTCCATTTGATGTACATCTTGATCGAGACTAGTCGGTAGAGCTTGTTTCAAGAAGTGGAATTTTTGAACACTAGAAATAGCAGAATTCTCATGGATAAGTTGCACAAACACATCATAAAAGGCTGGCCAATCTGTAAACTTGCCAGAGAACTTAGGTACAGGCAACTTTGGTAGTTGTACGGAAGACCCTACTGGTGCAGGTATCGCTGTTGAATTATGACTTTGACCACCATCATGAGCAAAAGATTCATTTGTGGCAGGCGGGAAGGCGGTATCATGTGCTTCTAACAACGCGCAGTAGACTGTGATGTAGTCTTCCTCAAACTTATTTGCCAAGCCGCTTGCGAAATATGTGTGCGAATGTGAACATTGGGTTGCAATTAATTGTTGATGGTTGTCGTTGAATTGTTTTGATAACTCTTCCAATTTATTTAACCGCACTTGAAAATATTGTTTTGTTTTTCGGGCTGGGCTATCTTTCTTAAAATTGCTATGTATTTGTTTTAACCGATCAATCATATCAATTTGAAGCGAGTAAATCTTGTCTGCATTGGCAGCGCCATTCTCTCGATCCGATTCTGCGTTTGAGCCACCCTTTTTATTGTCATCGTCGTTTCCCATTTCGCTTGAGTGACTTTGAAATGAACTCAAACTTTGCACTAACACACTCACAACAAACACTTACCGTTTAGCTCAAATGTTGTTGTTGTTGTCCCACGACGGCCATGCAAGGTCGATGCAAGGTGATGAGCGTTAGATGAGTCGGGTGTCGTCTTAAAATTTATCAGCAAAGTTCCAGCGAAGACGTGCGAAGTGGATTCAAAGGATAGGCTGCAACTGCACATGAGCCGCAATGTTCCAATGAAGACGTGCGAGTAGCGGGAATGCGATAGGCGTTAACGGCGAGTTAACCGTTGTCTATTCTGTTCGTGTGTAGCGAGTAGACAGCAAATTTTGTGATTGCAGTCCTCTTTGCTTTGCAGTTCTGGTTTAGGTGTGTATTTATGTTGATTTGTAGGTTGCAAAAGACTCCACAAAGTTACAAACTTGACGAGAAGGTCCAATAGGTTATTGGATTGAGTTTGGAATATATTGAAGAAGTCTTGATTGAATTGTTCCCCTCATGGGCCACCAAAAATGTTGTGACAATCGCTATAGTGGAGCAACAGTCAATGATGAGCATGAATTGCTCGGGGGACTTTCAATTCAATTTGAACCAAGATCGACGAGACAGGACTTCACTTCAATATTGTTTATTCACAAACTTAGAAATAGTTTTAACAATGTGGGTCGGCAATTTAATTAATATGCAAAATAAGGAAAAACGAATTAAACGCGACCAGAACGCAAGCTTCCTCTTTGACTTCTTGTGGACGACTCTATTCATTTTAATGTGCGTAGGCAAGGCGAGCTTCTGTTGCTGATCAAAAGAGAGAGTTACAAAGAGAAGGAAAGAGAGCGAGAGCACGAACACTCTGCTGTTGTTGGGCTGCTTAACTATTAGGCTAGGAACGCCCGTACAGTATGAGTTGTGCAACGTTCACAATTTTATGTTAAAGTGAGTTTAACATATCTCGATTTGTGATGAAAATTAATTTTTTAAAAAGCTATATAAAATGAATCCGGCCTATTCCGGCCCTGAAATTAATTGTGTGTCGAAGATTAAATAATTCCTGCTGTAATGCATTTGTCAAGTTGATCCACTTTTGACCACATCTCTTGTAATTTGCATTAATAGATCATAACCTCAAATTCAACAATGCGGAGTTTTTTGGCTTGTGGCTAAGGGAAATATGCTGTACTCGAATTATTGAAAACGAAACATCCCAGCGACATTTCAAATGAAATGATTAAAGCTGCTGCTGATGCTTCTATGAAATTTTGCTACCGTTTGGCGGAAAAATGGGGGATATGCAGGTCATATGCAAAGGTGTTTATTTCATTTTTAAAATATCACCGACATTGATGAGCAGCTTATTAGCAACTTAAAGGTTGTGCTGATATGTCTCTTATGCCAGTTGCCAATTAATGTTGACAAATTAAAAAAAGTCTGTAATAAAACTTCAGAATCAATTATCCATGGTTACCAATGACTGCAACAGTGCATATGATTCTGGTGCATTTATGTCATATTATAGAACGCATTGTTCTTCCTTTACGATGTTTTGGAGAGGACGGAGCTGATTCCAGAAATAAACTCTACAAATCAGATCGGTAACATCACTCCGGAAGTGATGTGCATTGGAAACATCAATACATCAGATCGCATTATTTCATTGGTAAATCTAGATAGACGTATTTATTGCCATAAGAAAATAAATGTTTCAACTAAAGTTTTTGATATGTTATCAAGCGAAGGTACTCCTTTTGAAGAGTACGGCTTCAATGAAGATGATAATGATGATGATCATTTTGGATTTCAATAGAGACTGGAACTGGAACGAAGAGCATGATACTTAAAACCATATAGGTGTGAAGAACATAATAAACTAAGCCTAGCATATTTGTGACACATTTAAATATATTTTATTTCAGAGCACCTTGCAAGGCGTTTTTTAATTTTTTAATTTTTTTGTTGAATTAAGTATACTTTCTGTAGGCGTGCCACGCCCTTATTATTAATAGTTCAAATATGCATTTTAAAAAAAAATGGCGGTGCCAAACAGTCTTTTTTGTAAATCAACTTCCTTTTGTTTATAAACATCCAATACAAAAAACCAAATCAGAATAACTTGTTCCGTTCGAGAGTTATTAATTTTGGCCAACAAAAGTAGGCGGCTGGACCATAGTGCATCGCTCAGCCTAAACGGTAGGAGACAGAACTCAGAAATTTGAACAGCAGTTTCCCTATGTGCGTACTAAGAAGGGGCTTTGGAAAATTCCACCCGGAAAAGCCGAAGAGCGTCGGAAACTTTGTTTGGGGAACATTTTATTTTTCATCCGATTTACTTGAAACTCGGTTTTTAAGCAAAGTATTCAAAATAATTGGACACGTGTTTTCCCGATTTCGGAAAATACGTCCACACGGAAAATTACCGGAAAATTTAATATGCGGAATTATCTTCTTTCAACCGATTGACTTGAAATTCGGTTTTTAAGAATATGATTTGAAATAACGATAACGACTACCATAACGATTGCAATGAGGATTGCGGTAACGCTAGCGACAGCGACAATGACAATGACAATGACAATGACAATGACAATGACAATGACAATGACAATGACAATGACAATGACAATGACAATGACAATGACAATGACAATGACAATGACAATGACAATGACAATGACAATGACAATGACAATGACAATGACAATGACAATGACAATGACAATGACAATGACAATGACAATGACAATGACAATGACAATGACAATGACAATGACAATGACAATGACAATGACAATGACAATGACAATGACAATGACAATGACAATGACAATGACAATGACAATGACAATGACAATGACAATGACAATGACAATGACAATGACAATGACAATGACAATGACAATGACAATGACAATGACAATGACAATGACAATGACAATGACAATGACAATGACAATGACAATGACAATGACAATGACAATGACAATGACAATGACAATGACAATGACAATGACAATGACAATGACAATGACAATGACAATGACAATGACAATGACAATGACAATGACAATGACAATGACAATGACAATGACAATGACAATGACAATGACAATGACAATGACAATGACAACCTGTTAGCGTGCTCTTCTGTGTTTCGAATTTGCGCTGAAGACTCATAGCACACAACCGCCATGGTTCTTTCACCATGGTTCTACAGCCATGCCCCGATTTGAGCCTCCATCACTTTTGCCATTTAATTTTCCAACTTAGTGAGTCTGGTTTCCTGGCAATTTTCCCATTGCAATGGGAAATGGGGGATCATGAAGTTGTGCAAATGTATGTAACAGGGAGAAGGAAACATTTCCGACCCCATAAAGTATATATATTCTTGATCAGAGTGAACAGCCGAGTCGATATAGCCATGTCCATCTGTCTGTCCGTCCGTCCTTCCGTCTTTCTGTCTGTATGAACGCGTCGATCTCAGAGGCTATACGAGATAGACCCACAAATTTTTGCATGAAGGTAGATGCATACGGTACGCAGATCAAGTTTGTTCAGATTTGGGAAATTACCATTTTCTATGAACTTACGAATTATTGCTGGAAAGCATGGGCTAAGGCAGCCGTAATTATTTTGTGATATTGTGGTAAGGGTGAAACTCTCATTAGTCTACTTATTTATTACACCTTTTTTTATTTTCCATGAACGATATGAACGATTTTCGATATGGATTGATTTTCATAAAAACGTATTATTAACTTGCTCGAATATTTGTATTGGGCTTTTTATGGATCTTTTTGATTCTTGCATGTAATTGTCAAATTTGTATGCTGTCAAATCTTGACGCCACGGCTTGTCGCAAAAGCTGAATAGTTTTCTAGAAGTTTCCCCCTTGGGAGCATTTCATGCATCCATGAAATGATGTGTGACCTTTTAATCCGTAAATAAGTGGTTTTGCTGTTGCATCACAAATCAATCCATTACATTTAATTTTTAGGCTGTTCATACCCAACTCTACGCCATCTAGCTCTATGCGCTGCAATTCTTCTGTGGTATGCACACATATTCAGTACATTTTAACTTACACACATTGTTACGCTTTGTTGCAATGTTTATGTACATTCAAGTACCACGCTCAAAGTCAAAGTAATATGATCCTTCAAACTTCATATGTGCTGCGTCGGCATATTTAGCATAAGCTGGCGGCGCAGTTAACATGAGCCAATCTATGTGCACAAATCACTCTCTCCCGCACAGCGCCGCTCTGAGCGTTGTGTAAATAATAAACACATAATGTAGTCGCTCCGCTGCCAGCGTTTCTGACAGCGTAGCTGCGCGACTTTAGCTTAAGCAAAACGTAACATAACTCTAAGCAAGCAATCTGAAGTTGGTGCCAAGAGCAAACACATCGAATACCGAGTGCACTTTGTGCCTCGCTTAATAACGTTAATAAATAAAAACTCAACAACCTGACTAAGTTTATTTCACTGGATTGGCCTGGAAACACACCGACTTCTACTCTTCCACAAAATCATTTAAAAATATGTTTGGATTTGAGGGTTTCTGTTTTCCCAAGAACGTGCCAATTAGAAAAACTATACTGTCTTTAACATCGCGACAATAACCCATTAAAGGCCAAAAACCCGTGCGGGAACTTTTAAAAAGTGGTTGTACCTTTGGATGAATCCCAAGTTCATCAAAATTCTCCTTCCACAAATCCTGTCCCATATTACCCATACATGCAACACCGTGCTTACTACCTCGAAATTCCCAGACTGAAATTGGCTAAAATAATCCCAATCGCTAAAGGAAAAGGTGAATATAGGCTAGATTCTATATTACTATTCTTGTCCAAAGTTGTTGAACAATTGATGGCACATCAAATGATCAATTTTCTGACTGACAACGCATTATTAAGTAGTGTACAGTCTGGGTTTAGAAAACATAGAAGCTGCACCACAGCAATATTGAACATCACTGAGGACATTAGATGACAAATGGATGACGGCAATGTGACCTTTCTAACACTACTTGACTTTAGCAAAGCATTTGACACGGTTACCCTCGAAATCTTAGTAACAAAGCTAGTTAAACACTATAATTTTACTGATACTGTCATTAAATTAATAAAATCCTACTTAACCCCGCTCGCACACATGCAGCTAAAAGATGAACTGACGGCAGAACCAAAAGCTTTGTGGACAACAAAGTTTGATTCAGCTCAGCAATACATTTATAGGTGCGCACACTTGTTGCTGAGCTGATCATAAAGCTTTTTCATTTCTTCTTGCTAAGTAGCAGCAACATGGTGTCGTCTCGATTGCGAAAATTCTTACTTCCGGAAAATGTGAAAATGCAAAAAATATTAAAAGAAAGGAAAAAGAGAATATGGGTTCACGAAATTTTTGTTGTTCGAGAGACTGGGCGAATTTCATCAAATATATGTAGCATGAATATTGGTGGCGATTGAGTCCCATATTTTATCCGTCACAATTACATTTGAATAACTTTTTGTTTTTTTATTCCGCAAAGCTGGATTTAATGATATTTGACTCAATAATGCTTCGCAGTCCATGATAGCTTTGTAACTGCAGCCGTAACTAAATGCATCAGCAAGCTGAAATAAACAAGCATGCTTGTTTGATCAAACAAAGATGAACCTACGGCTGAGTTAAAATGTTCAATTTAGCGCCTAGTGTGCGCACTTGCATCAAAAGCTTAAAGCTCAGCCTAAAGCTCTGCCGTCAGTTCATCTTTCAGCTGCATGTGTGCGCGCGGCCAAAATGATAGAAAGCAGGAAGTGATTGCAGAGTCCGAAACGACATCTATTTTGTACCTTAAGCCGGGTATCCAGCACAGCGGAAACTAAAAATTTCTGCCAAACTTCATATTAAAAAAAATGTGCCAGGAATTTTTTGTTTGCTTTTTCGTTTGTTGTGTATCCAGCAACACGAACGAAATCCACACTTGAATAGATAGCGGCGTATCAAAAGCGGCGTTTCGGAAGTGTGTGTGGAACGAGAAACAGCTGATATTCAGGCCAGGAATATATTGTTTACAATTATTTCGGAAGTGATTTGTCACAAGATGGAGGCAAAAACTGTGAGAAGAAGATTGATTTAATATATGCAGTGAGGCAAGACCATGTCTTTGGCGAGCCACAGAGAAAAAGCATTTTGACAACATTTCTGTGAAAAGTGCTTGAGAAAGTGTTGCAGCACAAATTAATGAAAAAGGTGGAATACATGTAATTGTGTTTAAAGTTCTTAAATTCATTAATGTTATTTATGCTTGCCAGCGAATGACAGTAAGAACGCTTGGAGAGCGGGAGACAGAGACTAGAGAGAGAGAGACAGAGAACGCTCTGAACGACAGTTTGTTTTAGTTGGTTTCCACACACTCAAAATAATTAGCAAATTTCTGGCAGGAATTTTTCCGCAGTGCTGGATACAGGCCTCTAAACGTGGTATACCCCAGGGTTCAGTCCTTCGTCCACTTCTTTTTTCTGGATATATAAATGAACTTCAATACATATTTGTTAACTAATTCTAATGTCCACCTGTACGCAGATGATGTCCAAATGTATGTTAGTCGTCCTTTAAGGCCGAAACGAAAAAGCAAACTAAAAATACTTGGCACAGTTTTTTTATATGAAGTTTGGCAGGAATTTTAAGTTTCCGCTGTGCTGGATACCCGGCATTAAGAAAAATAAATGAGTTTGTCACTTTATGTAATAGTGATAATTTAAGTGTTAATGAATGGGCTCATCTGAATGGACTCTCACTCAAGCACTCCAGCATAATGCAAATGTCTAGTGAGTTACAAAAAATCCCTATGTACAAGAGATCTTGCGAAATAAAAGATTAATGACACCAGTGTTTAAAAACTTATGATATTTTTCACTGCTTTGATTTTGATTTTGCTTATGATTCTGAAAAAGGCAGCAGCAGCAGTCGGTGGCAATTCTCATAAGTTGAAAGCAAAATGTTGCTATTGATTTTGCTTTTGAAAATTTCAGAAGCAGCAGTCGGTAGCAGTTTTCATAAGTCGAAAGCAAAATGTTGCTTTTGATTTTGGAAAAATCAGAAGCAGCAGGCGGTAGCAGTTCTCATAAGTCGAAAGCGAAATGTTGCTTTTGATTTTGATTTTGAAAATTTCATAAGCAGCAGTAGAAGCAAAATCAAAAAACGATATCAGTCAAAAGTAAAGTCATTTGACTGATGTGCGCTCCGGCAGTTCTGCTCGGCCTAAAACTAAAACTTTTAACAAACGCAAAATCGAAAGAGAAACAACAAATTGTGGAGACCGTGGCGGAGACTGTTAAGTGCTAATCGCTGTTTCATGGCTGAACAGAAGGACCTTGTTGATCCTGACTCCAAGAATTACATAGTTTGGCCTCAGCACAGGATGCTAGTGTGTGAGGTGCAGCTCCTAGAAACGGTGTAATGTTGTCAAGCTCCGTGCGTAGGTTTAATCGAACCGGAACCGATCTTTGGGACATATTGATAGTTGTACAAGCATTGTTGGGGTGGGTCACATTTAGGCATCCTATGAGATATTGCTGTGTGAGCAGTTGGTTGTGGGTCTTAACTGGCAGTATCTCGGTTTCTTGATGTAAGTGATCAGGGTGTGTCATAACATGACAACCTGTGACCACTCTTAGTGCTGTAATTTGCGCCAGTTGGAGATTACACCGTTGTGTCGCACTTATTGCTGGGGCCGGCAATAGTAAAAAGGGGGTATTTTATGGTGGGAATGTATTGTTCGATTATCCGGATATCGAGGGCCAAGTTCACTTCCTTTGTCCACGTTTCTACCAGTGTAGCAGTGGATTTAAAAACGGATAGACTGATGTTCCTACTAGCAAAGACGACTTGAAAGGTAGGAGCTCATTCTTGTTTCTAGAGTTTTGATATCCCTCCCGGTGGTATGGACTGTGCAATCATCCGCGTATGTGACGAGATTGACGTCATTTGGTGGGTTTGGCACGAGCAGCACCTTTTTAATTTAATTAATAATACAGCGTTACAAACTTTTAAGCGAAGAATCAACACCATTCACTTCCAAGAAGCAGCGTATGTATGACTATTCACAACTGTGTTCTACGGGAAATTATTATACTTTCCTCCTCATTTTAAGGTTCGCAAAAAGCAACCAGATAACAGAGCGATTAGCACTTAAGTCTCCACCATGGTCTCCGCCCACGGCAGTTAAAGGAACGTAAGCGAATTCTTTGTTTTGCTTTTGATTTGGCGTTTGTTAAAAGTTTAAGTTTTAGTCCGAGCAGAACTGCCGGAGCGCACACTAGTCAAATGACTTTACTTTTGACTGATATCGTTTTTTGATTTTGCTTCTACTGCTGCTTATAAAATTTTCAAAATCAAAATCAAAAGCAACATTTCGCTTTCGACTTATGAGAACTGCTACCGCCTGCTGCTTCTGATTTTTCCAAAATCAAAATCAAAAGCAACATTTTGTTTTCGACTTATGAGTATTGCTACCGCCTGCTGCTTCTGAAATTTTCAAAATCAAAATCAAAAGCAACATTTCGATTTCGACTTATGAGAATTGATACTACTCAGTTTGGGGAAACTTATGCGACTTATGCTATTTTGACTGCTGCTTTTCAAACACTGAATGACACACCTTTGGAAAATGTATCGCATGCTATCAATCTAGGCATAACACTTAATGGTACATTGTCTTGGAATGATCAAGTAACTAAAGCTGCCGAAAAACCCCATGGAATTATAAGGCAACTATCTTTAAGCAAGTGTTGTTTACCGACAACTGTAAGACTTCTAATCGTGAAGACTTACCTGATACCAACGCTTTGTTATGGACTAGAAATATTTGCAAATTGTGATGCCGCCTCTCAGAGAAGACTAAATGTTGCTTTTAGCAATATCGCTAGATATGTCTATAATAGAAGACACTCAGACCACGTTACACAGTTTGACCTGCAGATATACGACCTCGACTTCAGAACGTGGACCGGGCACAGATCCTTACTACTTTTGCAAAAGCTAATGTACACCAAACAACCATCCTATTTGTACGCTAAAACTAGTTTTGCCACGAGTGCTGTGACTCACGAGCCGAGAGCCGGTTGGTGGCTCACGTCTCCCGAGTTGCGGCTCTCAGCTCTGAGCCAGAGCTGTGAGACGTTCAGTGCTCCCGGCTCTCGAAAAGCATCTCTCGGCTCTGAGCAAGAGCCGCAAAGAGGCAGAGCGCGCGGCTCGCTCGTGAGCAATTCCGAACCCTGGACACGAGTCATTGCTTCTGTTCGGTTCCCATTACTATCCCCTTGTGGCAGGGACCGTAACGGTTAGAAGTTTAAAAAAAAATTGGAACTTAACACTTATTTCGTAAAATAACATTTAAAAATATATTTAAACTAATATTATATATTTATACTCTGTACCGTAGGTACACAGAGTACTACAAGTTTCTACTACAGTATGTACCAGCCAGAAGGAAGCATCTCTGACCCTAAAAAGTATATATATTCTTGATCAGCATCAACAGCCGAGTCATGTCTGTCTGTCCGTCTGCCTGTCCGTATGAACGCACGGATCTCAGAGATGGTAAGAGATAGAGGTTTGACATGTAAAGGACATATGCTTCTTATGTCTGCAGGCAGATCAAGTTTATTTTCAAGTTTGGTCACGCCCCGTCCCGCCCCCGCAATTTAGAAAACTGGACTTATTTATTAATCAGGATAACTTATCGAATATCCGAATGGTAAAGATCGAATGTCCGTATGTAGGGTTATGATGAAAAGACTGTTCTATGCTGCAGCGCAGTAGCAGCGCTGCTTTTACCTGCTACACCAGCATCAAAATTTATGCTGAGCGTATAATTTCGTTGGTGCAGAGTATGTTATATATTCGGACTTGACCGGCTTTCTTTCTTGTTATTAATTAAAATAATGCTAATATAAAAGTTTTATTAATATAAAATATAATATAGTTATTGGTCAACGTTTACTTTTCAAATACAAAAAAGTGTTATTTTGCACCGTTTATTTTAAAACTTAAAAACAATCGTTGAAATCAAATATTTGCCGAGTTATACAAGATATACTACATAAGGTTGCTAGTTCAAAAACATTGAGCCCTTCTACAATAATGCTAACTTTCGTTAAGATCAAACTACCATAGCGTATTGTGTCTGCTATTTTAATGATCACAAACTTCACTTGTGTTTTGGGTCGTAAGTGCGTTTTTTTCATTCGGAATTTGATTAATTTTCTGTGTAAGGAATAGGAAAATTCATGCAAAATATGCAATCGGCGCTTTAAGGTAAGGTTGGTATATATTACCAACTTTAAGAGACACATTATCGAGCAACACAATTCAACGTACAATGCTGAGTTGGAGGAAAATATAAAAGAGAAGCAAAAACCGAAATGCAAAACATTTTCGTTTGTCTTCAGTGCTTTGAAGATTGATATTGCATCAAGGCGTAATAAAGATCTCCTGGAGGTGAACGCTCAATACTATGCAGATAATACCATCAAAATAATAACCTTGGCATCAAAGAGCAAAAGAAAAATCATAGCGCGTTTAATACTTAAATTAAAGTTGAGAGCATTTTAAAAGAATTCCAAATAACTAAACGTCAAATATATCTAACAATAGCGGAAACATTGTCAAATCAATTTATATATTAAATAAAAAAAATGTTTAGGCAGAAAACAATATTGATGAGCTCATGGGTGAGTTAAACATTTTTTTAATTAATCCAATTAAATGCGTTGCTTACACTCTCAAGCTTGCTGTCATCGATTTTTTTAAACTTCGTGAATGGTGAAAGGATATTGATAAAAGAATATTATTCGAAGTAAGGAAATTACCGAAAACTGAAAAAGTATTCGAAATATTTTAAATATAACTAGTAAGGGTGCTGCAGTCGAATTTCCCGACTACAAAATACCCTGTTCATTTGTTTTAATTTATTTGTTTTTAAATTTTTGACGATGAATATAACTGGTTTTTGTAACAGCTATTAAATTATCCTTCTGAATGAAGGCAACATTATTTTGACCTTTAAGCGGTTCTAATCCTGACTAATAACTGGGAGAGAGACCTTTTCAGCTCAATTGTTTCGCTTATAGCTCCGGTGTTTTTTGTTCGACCTGATTGTACTTTTCAGAGTAGATAGATATTGGGCCTATATACTATATACTAAACCACGAGGCTCTAACTTGTGGATCTGGCGGTTTTTTAGGTCTAGGACCTGATGGTTTTTTGGGGTTAATTTTCCGAATCTGTAACAAACTTGATCTGCGTACGGCATACATCTACCATCATGTAAAAATTTGTGGCTCTATCTCTTATAGTCTCTGAGATCGACGCGTTCGTACAGACACACGGACGGACGGACGAAAATGGCTATATAGATTCGGCTGTTCATGCTAATCGGAAATGTTTCCTTCTCCCTGTTACATACATTCGCACAACTCCATGATCCCCCTTTTCCCATTTTCAATGGGAACAGGGTATAAAAATAGAGGAAGTTAACTTCGGCACGGCCGAAGTTTTTATACCTTCTACAATCAAGTTTTTCTGAAAAAGACTACTATTCTGACTGTACTCTTCTATGACAGCTATACTATATAGATGTCCGATTTCGACCAAACTAGGTGGAGTCATGGAAAAGCATGGCAAACTAAGAAATACAATGTAAGGAGGCAACAATGTATGGAGAGCAAAAACCTTTTTCCCACTAAAATCAGTTTTTCGACCGATCATTCCAATGGCAGGTGCTAAAGTCATCCGCTCCGGCTGGTTTCTATACTCGTACAGCGCATTTCTACTACAAGACTTCGTGCAATGTTTGGTCGCGATAGCTTTTAAACTGACGGAGGAAATCACATAGAAGCAGACGGGCGGACAGACGGACATTATTATGTGGTCGGAAACGATTGCTTCACTGCGTTACAAACATCTGGACGATTTCATTATATCCTTTGCAAGGGTATAATAATTCAATTCCCTGAAACCCTTAGCTAGACTTAATCGCTGCTTCATATAAATCTTATTTTCTCGATGTCTTCCAAAAATTATCATTATTAAATCGAAGAGGAACAGTTTAAAATGTTGACTGGATTTTGTTCGTACGTTGCAAAATTCAAAGCGCAATAAATCCCGAACATCGATGTATTTTCAGACAATTTCTTTTTCAGCTTTAAGAGCAGAATAGGTTAAGTTAAAAAACTATGTTAGTTGCAATTAAAATCGCGCTGATTTCTCGTGAAATTAAAACACCTTGATTTCGTTGAGTACGTTACCCAATTTAAACATCCAAATAAAATTCAAAACCAAAGAGATTTTATAGACTGTACAAAATTGGTATAATAAGGAGTTGGTATGTGCAGGGAACCCTTTTTTATAGTGTAAAGCTATTTCATGGACACTTAAAAAATCCGTTTTTTTTTTGCAGCAAAACATTTGCTCAAAGTAGGTGTACAAGTTAACAATTCACTCCCAGGGCCTAATGAACGAGCGACAAATGTCCGCATTTTAGGCGGTCAGCGACGTCGTCCAAGAGGCCGGTGACTTTGTTGCGACATTTCCGCTGGGTAATAGGATACCCTTCACGAGTCGCTGACGGTGCATGTCTCTGGCCGCGGCTGCGGCAAATATAAGTAAAGGCGGCAGCGCAGTCGCTGTTCTTAGGTTTAGCTGTAGGTTTTCATATTTTTGTATCTTTAGACTTAAGTTGAACTTCAAATACGACGGAACGTCAAATAAATGATAAAGAACTATCTCGCTTTGTGTCCGTGCTATTTGTCGGGAATCGGAACACAATTCTAAATAAACTAATTGGAGCCCAACGTACTAGAAAGTACCCGCAATTTAGTGAAAACTAGTGACACTAGTGAATAAAATCTTTATTAGCAGTCGCTATTAAAGTAACCAAAAGAAAACAAAACCCAAAAGAAAACCAACTTGAAAAAAAACTAGTTATTTGTTAGCAGCAGGCAGCCGTTATCAAAGCAAACAAAACTCAAAACAAAAGTGAGTTCGCCACGCGTCAACTAAAACAAAGACAATTAAATAAAGATCACCGAAGCCGCAGGAGCTCTTCGGGCAGCGGCGTGTCACCAAACAGCGCACCAGTTGTTTGGGAAGCGAGTGAGAGTTACATAAACACGTCTGCGTGGGAATGCCCAGAGGATATTCAAGTTAAGCTAAGGCGTTTCTCAACCATGTAAGTGAGCGACGTAGTGACTAGGTTAAAGATCAGTGTTTAAAGATAGAGTAAAATTTTGGAAAACAAAATAATTTACTTAAACTTCGTGCGGATAATTGAAATAAAATGTTGTCACAAATTCAAAATAAACTAAAAGACATAAAAACTAAATTAAATGAGTATTTTTGCTACATGTCTATTTTCGTTAGCGTGATTTATTTCTATTTTGTGATTATATTTTCAATTTTCAGCAGTGTGTGTTTGTGGTTAATGACTCATGAGTGATAGGGAAGATAGACTCGAAAGTTTGCAAAGCGACAGTGACGATTGTGTTTTAATAGACCTAGTTGGGGGTCTGAGAAATTTACAGGTTTCCGAGAACCGGGTATCTCTGTCTCAGCCAGAACTTTGGCAAAGCTCGGACATGGACGCGAATCAATTGCAAGCGATTGTGGGAGCCGCTGTTACTAGCGCTTTAACCGCGCAGGCCGAGGCTTTTAACATAAGAGACGCAAATCTGAGAGCTGATTTTCAGAAGCTTATTGCTGATCTTACGGGGCGTTTAAAGAGCACACACCTGTCGGTGCCGGAGGTGGTAGTTTATTCTCTTTACTGTAAGCTAACATATGAATATGGCATGTGCACCCTTACTGTAACTGTACACTAGCATAGCACTGTAAGTTTACATTGTTCAACATTGTGAAATAAATGGCATTCTGCAAATGACGGTCAACGAGAAAGCGTGTGTGTCTTGCCTACAATACCAGAAGTGGGATAAAGACAATCGCCTAAAAGAAACAATTTTTATTTACCGTGTTTTTGCCACATATCAAGTAAAATGGAGACAATTGGCGTGGACGACTATACCACGGCAGAGCTACGCAATTGGTTGGGGTATCTTGGACTCCCCAAAAACGGGAGGAAAGCCAACATGGCAGCACGCTTGAGCCCGATTGCGGTAGCTGCGCGTGGCGAGTGTCCACCCGGGGCGGAGAAGGAGGACCGAACATCAAAGATCGAGGAAAATTTAATTGATGCAAACCAGAGACCTGCAACAAGCCTCGAATTTTCGATCACACTCGTTAATTTACTCGGCTTGCTTGTGATCGCCGCCCTTGTCCGACACACTCAAAATGATCGCAAGCACATTGAGTCAGAACGATCAAGCTCTTTGCGACGCACTAGTAATAGCAGAACAAGCGCGATAAAGCTTTTGTCGAACTAAGCAATTACGATCGCTGCCCGCTGCTGGACGAGCAAGCCTTACGCCAGCCACGGGCAAGCATTTTCGATCAACACTCGCGCTTACTCGGCTTGTTGACGGCAAGCCTCCTATGCAATTGTTGTTGTGTTTCAAAAACTAAAGAACAACAACATGCCACAAGAAGGAAAGAGAGAACCGTGCGCAGAAGTATAGGCTATTATGCTATCTCTTTTTCTCTCGCAAGCTGTTGTTTTTGGGATGCTTGTATCGATTGTGTACAAGCTTTGATCGTCACGACTCGCGGCAGATTTTTGACTTCGGCAATAAGCCCTGGCGATCACTCGCGACCGAAGCTACGAGTCGCAGCGAGTATGTGTACTGGGCTTGCTTATTATTGTAAATACAATGATCCGCCAATTTTTTTCGGTGCCAACGTCGTCTACGTCGCTAAAGAGAAGCAACCTAGAAAGTGCTGAAGGAATGCAGAGCCTAAGCGAAATCGAAAAGCTACAACTACTATTGAGTTTGGCTCAATGGCTCTTATGGCCCCTGCACTCAAAATTTTTTTGATTGTGTTGGCTCAACTTTACAAATTGACTCTGGATAGAAATTTTTTCGGAAATTTCCACATATGCTATGGTAGTTCGATCTGAACGAAAGTTGTCAGTGTTGTAGAAGGGCTAAATGTTAATGCATTCGCAACTTTAGGAAGCAATAGCTTGAATAACTCTGCAATTATTTGATATCAACGTTTATTTTTAAGTTTTAAAATATACGTTGCAAAATAACACTGTTTTTAGGAAGATATCGAATATATCACCTTATATTAATAACACAAATGCTCTTCGGATTATTAAAATGTTTATTGCTCGATCTCTGGAGTTGCAGTGCGGCGCCAGACGCAGACGCTGGCTACCGCTGCATCAAAAAGCTCAGCTCAGATAAAAGCTCTGAGCGTGGGAATTAACAGTGTGAGCTTTGACTTTGGGTATTGTTAACAAGCGTTAGAATTCAAAACAAACATTAGCCAAAAGGCATTTACATTTAAATTACAATAACTAATTATTAGCGCTTCTGCTCCGAACAAACACTTATAATATAATAATATATAATAAATATAAAAATTAATTGTTTACATATGTCTTTATAATTTTTTTTTTTTTTGTAAAACTTTCCAATAAGCATTATTTATATTTAAAAATTTATAATAATAGCTAATATAATTTTTTTAATTTTATTACTTTTGATAAACTTTTTATGTCTTTGTTGCATAGCCCTTGCAACGACTTAAACATTGTTACATTTTCCGTATTCGTAGCTTACTCCCTTCACCGTAATTTTTTTGGTTCAAATTTAATGTCGTAACATTTGTTTCTGGTCCCTGCCTTATAGAAAAGCAGCAGTTGTATTGCATTACTTTTCCGTCAGGCTTAATGCATACTTTCGACAGATCACATTTAGCTGGGGTGACGCTTATGGCACTTATGTGCTCTAATGAAATATACTTTTTCATTAATGTAATGAACATTGCATGCACTTCCGAATCCTTGGTTAATCTTCGCTCAAGTGTGAGAAATCTTCGTTTAGCGGTCTCATAAGATGGAAAAATTTATTTTGGAACTTCTTCCAACTCTCAGAATTTCCCAAGAATTTCAACATCTATAGTCAATTCTTGCAAAAAATAAATGTGTGCACTTGTACACTGCTCCGATGACCCCACAGCCTGACAGCGACCTGACACAATCCACCGCAATGTAGTGGCTTTTCTGCATCCTTTATCCGCACTGTCTCCAATAGGTCAAAAAAATATCTGCTCCAAGCTAAATGTCTTGTAGATCAAGGGATCGGCAAGATACAAATTTTCTGGGATTGGTACATCAGCTACCATCTTTTCTGGGTGATTTCTGATGATATCAACTTCAATACTCAAAAATCTGTGGTCATTAGGGCGGTCATTTGATGTATGGAAAAATGAAAAGTCAAACAAAAAAAAAATGGAAAAAAATGGGTGCTAGTGTCTGCGCAATGGATTTAAAGTTTATCACTCATATGTACTGTTGCCCTTGTTTACAATTTTAAGTTTGAAGTAGTTGGCGTAGACTTGGTTTGAAATCGAAACATTTGGCAAAAAGGTATCATGACCGTTAAAAAAAAATTCTTTTAATATAAACAAGGCAATATTTAAATATATATTTATGCGTAATAGCAATTTATTGCACAATTTATACTCTTCTGCGCTAGTTATTTCTTGGGAAAACCTAGTAGAGGCTACTAGGATACCTCTTAAGTGAGGCGTCACACGAACTAAACTTGAACTGAAGTACTGCGTATCACGGTTGCTGCCGTTGTTTATACGGTGCTAACCCATTGAACTCTTTGTACCTATGTGGTAAAGTATAAAAAGACATCCCTTTATGTGTAAGAAATTAACAAAATGGTATGGTATGTGTTTAAAGAATCTTTTAATTATTTAAATGGGCAAGAAAGCGTTTTTTTTTAAACAATTCGGATACATTTTTCTATGGTTTTCAACGCCTTGGAACACACACAGTTCTTGTGCTGGCGTCGTTGTTAGCTTGCCACGATAATCTTGGACCATTTTTACAGCCCGCTCTGACACATCATTGACTACGTAGCTACCATATCGTCAATAGGTTCAGGAACAATATCTTCATTAGGTTCTGGAAGAAAAGCCTGCCCATCAAGCGCTTTTGAATACTGCACTTACGTCTTCCACATTCCCCGAGTCTTGGAAAGCTGCCAAAATTATAGCCATACCAAAAACCGCCAGTGGATACAAGCCAATCTCAATATTGCCACTAATTTCAAAAGTACTCAAACATTTAATGGCAAAACAAATTAATACTTTCATGCTCTCTGAGAACGTGTTTAATGATAACCAATCCGGATTTAGGAAAGGAAGAAGTTGCACAACGGCTATTATAAATATAACGAAAGACATTCGAAACAAAATTGATAACGGCCATGTAACATTCTTGACTCTTTTAGATTACAGCAAAGCATTTGACACGGTTAGCCACGGAATTTTATGCACATTTTTGACCATAAAACGTGGTGTTCTTGGACCTCTCTTGTTTTCTATCTATGTTAATGACCTACCAAGTGTTTTGTCGAAGTGTGAAGTGTATATAAATGCGGATGATGTCCAGATGTATATCAGCAGTCCTTTGTGTAAAATTGATGTGTGTTCATTTTCGTAATATCGAACTAGGTGGAATAAGTGAATAAACCCATCCAAATCAAAGTGCTTAGTTATTAGCAACAGAATCGTTGATACCTGCAACTTGCTTCACCTAACAATAAATAATACTGCCATAGAGTATGTAAATCGGGCAATTTGGGATTTGTGTTTACCACAACACTTTCATGGAATGACCATATTGTTGGATCCGTAGGCAAGATGTATGGATTTCTGAGAAGCCAGAACGTGATCAAGCACTTCCTACCAGTCAAGATTCGCTTGCTGATAGCCAAGACCCTCCTGACTTCTGTTCTATTCTATGGTGTTGAAGTCTTTAATAACTGTGATTCAATAAGTAAGCGTAAAATTCAAGTAGCCTCTAACAACATAGCACGATACATTTACAATCGAAAACGAACTGACAGAATATCTGACGTATCAATTAACATATTTGATTTACCCCTTCAATCGTGGATGGATGTGCGAAGTCTTGTGTTGCTACATAAAATAGTTTGGACACATGAACCGTCATACCTAAATGAAAAACTAAGCTTTAGCCTCTCTAGAAGAACCCACAATATTGTGTGACTAAAATACTGACTGTCAAGTTCAGAGAGACAATTTTTTATTCATACTGTTCGCTGTTGGAATAGTCTACCCCAAGATATAAAAACTATAAGGAACGCAGCGCAATGTAGGCTTAGAATAGAAGATCACTTTCGAACTACAAACATTTGATTCCAGCGAACTAATAGTTGTTAAATTCAATAAATTAAAAACATTTAAAACCAAACTAAAATTAAGATATTTAATTAAACTTGTAAACTTTGAAATTTACCTTAATTTGTGTTTAGATATAAGATAACATTTAAGTAGGTACCCAAGATTATGTAAAAACCTCTACTCAATGTGACTGGCGCAATAATTGCAAAAGCATGTATAGCAAATAAAACAATCAAACAATCAAGCCGTGAGCGAGTTGCCATTACTGATTAGGCCAGCCATGTTAACCGAGTTGGGTGTGACCAAGCCACAAGACAAATCGACGCTATCTTTTCCTGATGTTGTGCACATATGCACGATATGTCCCCTGATAGGGAAAACTTCAACTTATTTTTACTAATTTTCCCAAAAAGTTTCTCCCCACAATTTTCATGAAAATTAATTTTAAAGTTTGCATATATTTGTCAACAGCCCTAGGCCTGCAGCCAGTGACTTGCAGTATGACCATAAAAATCGACGCTAACTTTTCCTGGTGTTGTGCACATATGCACAATATGTCCCCGGATAGGGAAAATTTCAACCTATTTTTACTAATTTTCCCAGGAAGTTTCTCCCCACAGTTTTCCTGAAAATGAATTTTAACGTTTGCATATTTTTGTCAGGGCTGCTGACAAAATAAAAAAACTACTTTTGTTTCAGATTCCACCGCTCCAATTCGACGTTAAAACATCGACGCTATTTTGACGGACATCTTTTTATCATAACTCGACAACCGTTAAATCGACTTTCACCATTTCTTTTGGCGGATCGATAAGTTATCCTGATAGCTAGTGTCTAGAATGACCTAAAAAATAGCGTCGAATTGGAACGGTGGAGTATGTAACAAAAGTAGTCTTTATTTTTCAATTTGATCATTAACCACTAAACTTTTTGACCCAAATTATATTGCAAAATGTTGAGAAACCCTTAAACTATTGTTTTAATTTAAGTTTGGGTGGAATTAAGAATTCCGGGTATTAGAAATATCAAGTTGAAAAATCGCACATCCATTAAAGGCTAAATATATCCACTCTCAGAGGTCGTGTAGCTTTGCACGGTAACCTTACGTAAAGAAGACATGTTCAAGAGTGTTTTAAGATAAAAATTATGAAAATCGTCCCCACAGTTTTTAAGAAAATCAGTTTACAGTAGACCAACCTCGGAGTTTTCCCAAACAAAATATGCATACAAAATTAAGTTGAAGTTTGAAGCATGAACTGGACCGCGCCAAATTGCAGTATGACCATTGACCACACAAATGGAAATAATACAATTTAAACTTTAATTTTCTCCAATCGTACTGGATCAATTTGATTGAAACTCATCATAATAGCTGGGGATACCGTGCATGTCGGTCCAAGCTCAAAGAGTTAGCGTCGAATATCGGTATCACTGCAGCTTGACTAGTTCTCCTCACTACTTCCGGATGGGGAAACAGCGCACCGGGCTTATCAGTAGTGACACCATGCCAAGGTGTGCCCACTGTTAAGCAAATTACTCGAAAACGTATGGATTAATTTTGATCATATTTTGAGAAAATGTTCTTGAATATGTGACTTTTTAGCTGACATACCGTGCATTTCGGTCCAGACTCTGTGAGCGGAGCAATTAAGAATGTTTTGACAACATGATTTTTTTTGCTCGATTTTGTATGGCAGAATTGTGAGGTTGGTTCACTGTTAAGCGAATTGCTCGAAAACGTATGGATTAATTTTGATCAAATTTTGAGGATATGTTTTTGAACGCCCCGGGCGGCAAGTAATTGGGGCGGCAAATTTGAGGTTCGGCAAATATGTATTAATTATTCTCTTAAATAAATATTTTTGAATATTTTCCACATTAATGATTGGGGATACACTGGACGTAATTTTGTCGTAACTTTTCGAATCGACGGACAAAATCATGGCAGAAATAAGGGAAAGGTTTGGACAACTGCAAGACTTGGCGAGCAAATTTGCTTACCTTTCCCCTTCTGTTTTGCTGGATTCGGACGACACCTACTGGCTTGGGTTAGTGCAGTCAGCAGGCAACATACGTGATTAAATCAATGTGGAGGAGCTTCAGATAGAGCGCTTACGTCTTCGAGCCTTTGTAGCTGCCGCAGGGAGCAGCGATCAAATAATAAACGAGGACCCGCTTGCCTTATTTAGGTTTATAATCAAATCGAAGTTAGAAGATTCATTATCTAATTTAATTGTGACGCTAAGAATTTTTGGTTTGTTAAGGTTTGTTAGGGGGCGGCCTTATCATTTCCGCCCCGGGCGGCAGACCTTCACGCTTCGCCACTGAATTTTGGATTTAAAGTTTTTTAATTTGATTACTTAATAAGGTAGAAATTCAAAAACCAAAAATGTTTCAGTGCTTCACACTCTATCGTTCCAAATTCGACGCTATTTTGACGGACATGGGGTCGGAGCATGATGCAACATGGAGACACTTCCTTCTGGCTGTTACATACTTATGCACAAACTTATAATACTCTGTGTACCTACGGTACAGAGCAGAGGTCGAATATAGCCCACTACACTTATTATTAATGTGTTTCTTACTGACGGAAATACAAAAATCATAAGCAATTACTGTTTCTTACAGTGCTTTATTTTTTTGAAAAATGTTTTTGGGTTCTGACTTAATTTTTATAAAAATATATTTCTGTCCTTAAAAAACAATTTGAAAAAACACATAAGTTCAAAGTGTTTTTTGATAACAGTTAAAGGATAACAAAAAATCAAAAGTGGATGACAATGAGTGGAATTATTCTACTATTTACCATTTACTTGGTGGATATGATTGGACAATGATTTATACAATTTTTTTACTTACCAATTTTGACATATTCACTGTACCAAAGGCAAACCACCAAGTATATTAAGATTTGTGGCAGCAACTTCGCACCGTTCAAATTCTCACGCACCAATTAGTGTGCGATACACTTACTCTGCCATCTCAAGCAATGTTGCCATAACTAACAAGATGGCTACCGACACAGAGTGACGCCGACTTGCCACCAAAAAAGCATACCTGTTATTGTTAAACATTAAAATTAAAATAATAAACGATTAGTGAATAGTAAATCAACACTAAACATCTTACTCACTAAATTGGTGACCCCAAGATTTCGGTGTTTAAATAAAACCACGCAATTAAAGCGAGATCTAAACACCTGAACACACACACACACACACACACATACATAAAACTTTGCAAGCCACATTCAACCACCACACTCTGCATAGAAGTTTCCTGCTTACTCAACATCTTCCTCGATCAAAAGCAACATGGTGGACCCTGAAGACAAACCACAGACTTCTACTGGCGCTATTCCAAAAAATGTGGGTGCATCAAGCTCAACCCAAACCCAACCACCGCAGTCAAACCACGGCGATTCGTACATCAATAAGGTAGCAGTAAAGGTGCCACCTTTTTGGCCAGATCACGCAGAAATTTGGCTCGCTCAAGTGGAAGCGCAATTTATTTTGGCTGGAATCACATCAGACATCACAAAATTCAACACCGTGCTTGCATCAATCGATTCACCTGTACTTGTCCAAGTATCTGACGCCATCTTAAATCAACCGGAATCTGGTAAATATGAATACCTCAAAGCATGTATATTGGAGCGTTACTGCGAGAGTGAGCAAAAAAAGACTCAGAAGCTCCTCTCAGAGATCGACTTGGGTGACAAGCGCCCCACTCAGCTGCTTAATGAATTAAGCTCACTCGCAAAAGACAAAGTCACCAACGACTTTTTGAAAACTCTCTGGTTGCAGCGGCTGCCCACCCAAGTACAAGCCATTTTGCAGGCTTCGGATGTAAATTTGACGGAGTTAGCCAAATTAGCCGACAAAATAATGGAAGTTGGCGATTTCAAAAACGTTTCTACAATTTCAAGTCCCATCGTAAACACTAATTCGGTGGCTACAACAGAGTTCGATAAACGGCTTGCACATATCGAACAGCAGATAAACAACATGTTTTACAACAACCACAAGAAACGTTCTCGGTCAAAGTCTGCAAGTCGCAACAGAAATCCGCAATCAGAAGCTGCTCAAGACGAACCATGGTGCTGGTACCACAACAAATTTGGCCACAAAGCTCGGAAATGCCATGCTCCATGCTCTTTCGAGCCCAAACCAACAAAAAACTGATTCAATCTTCGGATTCAGCGGACACATCCGAAGATCAGCAGTATTTTATCGCCCGCCTTATGGTTAATGACCATCAATCCAAACTAAACTTTCTTATCGACACAGGCGCTGACATTTCTGTCTTACCAGCTCGCAACAAGATGACAAGAAAATATTCAAACACAACTCACTTATTCGCAGCGAATGGATCAGCAATTAAAACATATGGAGAGCAACGTCTTTCCCTATCACTAGGTCTTCGACGAAAATTCACATGGACTTTCGTTCTCGCTGATGTAAATTGCGCCATCATAGGATCCGATTTTCTTCATCATTTCGATTTGCTTGTAGACGTTAAGCGACGCAAGTTAATCGATCGTACTACACTTTTAGAATCAAACTGTAGTACTGCAAAACACAATGTCGCACAAATAATTGCATTTAACTCACAGGATCAATACGCTCATCTACTGCAAGAGTTCAAAGATCTAGCTACCATCAACTCAAACAAGCAACCGATCAATTCAACAATTACCCACCACATCACAACCAGCGGCCCACCTACACACGCTAGAGCACGACGCCTGCTGGGAGACAAACTTCAAGCAGCAAAAAAGGAATTTGAATACCTCATGGAAAAAGGCATTTGCCGTCCATCCAAGAGCAGCTGGTCTAGTCCTTTACATTTGGTAAAAAAATCAAACGGTGAGTGGAGACCCTGCGGCGACTACAGAGCCCTAAATGCAAATACAATTCCGGACCGGTACCCAATCCCATATTTGCACGACGTAACAAATATCTTATATGGCAAAAAGATATTTTCTAAAATTGATCTCCAAAGAGCTTACCATCAAATTCCTGTCGAGCCTGCCGATATACCAAAAACGGCAATAATAACGCCTTTCGGCCTATTTGAATTCATGTATATGACGTTTGGACTAAGGAATGCTGCCCAAACATTTCAAAGACACATTAATGACGTCATCAATGGCCTGGATTTTGCTTTTGCTTATATTGATGACATCCTCATTGCATCCGAGTCCGAGCAGCAACACAAAGAACATCTTCGCATTATTTTTACTCGCCTTCGCCAAGCGCAGCTCGCAGTAAATTTTGACAAATGCGATTTTGGAAAAGATCAACTAATTTTCCTTGGTCACAACATCAGCTCAAGTGGTCTTAAGCCCTCAGAAGACAAAGTCAATGCAATTCGCAACTTCAGCAAACCTCATCTAGCAAAGGATCTCAAAAAATTTCTTGGTATGATTAATTTTTACCGACCATTTATACCTCACGCAGTTCTTAATCAGCAAGTATTGCAAAAAATGATAATCGGTAACAAAAAGAATGATAATTCAGAGCTGAATTGGACACATGAATCCGAAGAAGCTTTCAACAAATGTAAGAACGACCTTGCAAATGCCACTCTTCTGAACTATATGGCACCGGATGCACATCTTACACTTACCACGGATGCATCCAACAATTCAATAGGTGCTGTGCTTCATCAAATCTCCAATGACCAAGTTCAACCCCTGGGGTTTTTTTCAAAAAGATTCACACCAGCACAACAAAAATACAGCACTTATGATCGAGAGCTAACTGCAGTATACCAAGCAATCCTGCATTTTAAATTCGCACTCGAAGGCAGATCATTCGTCATCTACACTGACCACAAACCACTTATTTTTGCATTTCGACAATACAGCGATAAGGCATCACCAAGAAGAGCTCGTCAATTGGACTTCATCAGCCAATTTTGCACCGACATTCGTCACCTTCCGGGAGTGGATAATAATGTCGCAGATCTTCTTTCACGCATACAAGCCGTCCATACAGACACAATCAATTTTGAGATTTTGGCAGCACAACAACAAGAGGATGAAGAACTTAAAATGTTTTTAAGTGAAGATTCCGATAAATCAATTGTGCTGACGAAGCTCACCATTCCGAACACATCTAAGCAAATCTACTGTCATGTGTTCCAAGACAAAATTCGACCATACGTTCCAAAAAATCTTCGTATGCTTGTTGTCCGAAAACTACACTCGCTATCTCACCCCGGCATAAAAGCAACAAAACAATTGGTAGCAAGTCACTACGTTTGGCCATCAATGGCGAAAGATGTAACGTCCATAGTGCGTGCTTGCATCCCATGTCAAAAAGCCAAAGTTTATCGACACACCAAATCACCTTTGGGTGACTACGCTTCCGTAGATGTTCGATTCGAGCACATCAACATTGACATTGTCGGACCTCTTCCATCATCAAATGGTTTCCGATATTGCCTTACCTGCATTGATCGGTATACAAGATGGCCAGCAGCCATCCCTCTCGTGGATATAACTGCACAATCCGTAGCAACTGCACTTATAAGTGGCTGGATTTCACACTTTGGACTTCCTCTGCGAATAACTACAGATCTGGGACGCCAATTCGAATCAGATATTTTCCGCGAAATTTCTAATTTGTTCGGAATTACACACCTGCGAACAACAGCTTACCACCCACAATCAAATGGGATGATCGAGCGATGGCATAGAACGCTGAAAGCTGCCATTAAATGCACCGATCCAATCAACTGGACTACCGCACTCCCATTGGTACTCCTTGGACTACGCTCTACCATAAAGGGCGATATTGGCCTCAGTCCCGCAGAAATGGTTTATGGAGCCCCACTAAGGATTCCTGGCGAATTTTTAACTCCACGTTTGCAAAACACAACCGAAACTGAATTCATCAAAGAACTTCGCAAAGCCATATCAAAGTTACCAACTAGCAGACCTGCTCGCCACGGTGTCTTACAGGAATTCATACACCCAGCATTGACCGATTGCAAATACGTTTTCATCAGAATCGACCGAGTCAAAACACCATTGGAACCGAACTATGAAGGACCATTCGAGGTGACTGAAAAGCACGATAAATACTTCATACTCAATACGCAGCACAAGCATGCTAAGGTTTCCATCGATCGACTGAAAGCAGCGTACATATACGATCCAGCAGCATCTTCTACAGCAATAATTCCTACTACACACAGCAATATACCACTGGAATCAGTACCCATACCATCCGAAAAACGCACCAGGTCAGGAAGACGAATCAACTTTCCATCCAAATACGTATCCGTACTCGAATACTAGAAGGGGGGTACTGTGGCAGCAACTTCGCACCGTTCAAATTCTCACGCACCAATTAGTGTGCGATACACTTACTCTGCCATCTCAAGCAATGTTGCCATAACTAACAAGATGGCTACCGACACAGAGTGACGCCGACTTGCCACCAAAAAAGCATACCTGTTATTGTTAAACATTAAAATTAAAATAATAAACGATTAGTGAATAGTAAATCAACTCTTAACATCTTTTCACTAAAGATTGTTCAAACGCATGTGACCCAATAAAGTATATGTACATATTCTTGATCAGCATCGACAGCCGAGTCGATGTCGATGTCCTTCCGTCTGTCTGTCTTGTTGTCGGTATGAACATTCACATCTAACAACAATTCTAACAACATTTCTAACAACAATTTGGCTCTTATAGGAATCGAAATAGGTGAGAGCGAGATCGACATGGAATTCGCCGCACAATAAATTGCTGCTAACGGCAGAGAAGCTAGCAGAATTGTACTTGGCAGAAACAATATTGCGGCTTGACAGCAATTTTCTATGGCTGCTGTGTTTGCTTACATTTTTGGCCTGCATTTAATCAGAATAGATATCTCATATCTTACTTTGTGCACTTTGCATGTAACTCATTTGATAATTGCCATGATTAAAAAGCAATTTTCTGTAATATGTATATGCTTTAATTTTGTTAATAAAAATTATTTTTTCCAGTGAAAATCTGTTTGATTTTTAGCTGCCCAATATGTGGTTCTTCTTTAAATCTTTGGCTAGTCAAACAACAAGATGATTGTTATATGTATGAATAGAATCAGACTATATTGGTACGTATGGTTGTGCTTCCTTCTTTGCGTTACAGTAATCAGACTTGATTACCCTCTGCAAGGAATACAAACGCAACATAAAATGGGATGTCTTTAAAGTGACTGCTCTTGGAAGATTTCTATGTTTTCCCCATTTTAATAATCTGGTGAAAAGGCCGAAAAAAAATCTGCAGAAATACTAAATTTTCAATGATTTTCAGCATTTTTTTGTTATTACTGTTATTTTAAATGTGCAAATAGATTAACTCGAAATTGAGGTGTCTAAGTCGTGCGGCAGATTGATCCAGAGGCGAACAGCAAATATATAAAAATGTTTTTCCGTTGAAGATAGTCGATGTCTTACACAGACAATGTTGCTTGTACGTCGAGAGGCAGAGAATTCAAGTTTTGCATATACGTATTTTGGTTCTTTGGTATTAATAAGCTTGTGTAAAACTATCAATGCTCTATACTGGATCCAACTATATAAATTTAGGTCAAAAAGCTTAAGGGGGGTAAGCTCAAATCGCTCGAATAAATGCACTTTTTTGTGCATTTTTTGTGACGACACAGTTAAAATCTCTTTATTAAAACAAAAAGCACATTCAAGTGTGACATTTAAAGAATGTTGTATAAAATTTTCACGAAGAAATATTAAAAAACACGGCAATGGCAGCAAATAACCGGAAGTCTCACGGAAAAAAGGTGAACTGCGGTGCCCCTCATAGCTTGGTGCTGGATCATCCGAAATCAAAAAAACAAAACTTATTCGTTAGATAATAGTTTTCCCCTGGTAACGCTGTCGAGTTTTTTTTTCGAAATTTTAATTTTTCACTTTTTTGGACAATTTTGAAGTGAAAAAATCGATTTTTTTGGAAAAAATTCGGCTAATTTTTTATTGTAAAAAAAAAATTATTAACAAATTTGAAAAAAACTCGACAGCGTTACCTCGTAAATGATGTTCAGAAACAGTGTACAAAATTTCAAAATGGTCGGTTCAGTAGTTTTTATGTTATGAGGGGCACCGACTTTGAAAACGTGAGTTGTGGGAAAATCGCTTTAAAGTTTTGAACACTAAAAAATTTGGTATAAAACGTCAATCGACTTGAAATTTTTACACAATATTCTTATCATTTTAGGCGTTCATTTAAAAAAATAAAAAAAAAATAAAAAAATAAAAATTTCAGAATTTATAGAATATTCTGAAATGTGGTCAAATGGCTTTATGTCAAAAACGTATCTAGCAATATTGTTGTATACTACAATTAGTTTGTGCCTGCTATTGCCAAAGATTTCCACTCAATAGAATAGGCCAGGCGTCAAATAGGTTTTGGCTATTAACAGTCGCATACATGTAAGATGGGATTCACACCATCAGTTTATTAACTAAGAAAAAACATTTATTCGGTTGGTACAGTTTACTTAATGTTAAGGTTAAATATGAACACGGGATCTTTATAACTCAAATTAAGGTTGGGTCAACACAACAACGCAATTCTCAACTCCGCACAACACGACCGCCTCTTATCGAATCTGTTTCCACACTGCTCTCGCGACGACTTTTTATCTTCGATCGTTTGTCTCGTTTTCCTTCTACTCGTTGCCTCTCCGCAACCTCTACTCATGTATCCTCTCTCACATTCGGCCATTCCTGACTAGTCATCGGACTCCGATGACAAATCCTCTTCATGAACAGAAGCGTATCTCCAAAGCTTAATGTTATCGCAGCTCGTCGACGTATTGATAGGGCCTTCTACATCAGCAACTTTTTTGATGTCATTTCGTCCGTTCCGTTTGATTTTGGTTATTTCGTACGGCCCTAAATATTCACTGGTTAGTTTTTTACCTGCAACAAACTGGGTACGGCGTATGGCAACGAGATCTCAGATTTGATATCCAACTTGCACCTTACGCTTCGAATCAAATTGTTTTTTGTAAGCTTCTTGTGCGCGTTTTATTTCCTCCTTAGCATTTTGCCGAACCACGCGTCTTTGTTCATCATATGCGTCGTACATATGCTGCTCAAGACATTGAGCTATGTTGTCACTTGCCTTATCATTCATCTTTACTCCAAACATAAGTTCGAATGGAGATCTTTGTGTAGAAGCCTGAATATGTGAGTTTACAGCTCTTTGTACATTCGGGACGAACTTGTACCACTTTGCAGGCTCCTCAGCTGACAATTTGGATATGATTGACAAAACAGTGCGGTTAATCCTTTCAATTTGACCGTTACCTCTTGGGACTCCCGTTGTACTCCATACATGCTCAATACCATTTTCCTTTGCATACTCGGAAAATAAGTTTGCTGTAAACGCCGCACCTCGATCTGATACAATCCGCGATGGGTTACCAAATATAGCTGACCATGTCTCAATCTTCTTTAACGCCTCCTCGCAGCTGGTCGTTTTTGTTGGAAACAGCCACACAAATTTGGCAAAAGCATCCACCATAGCAAAGATATATTTGTACTGCTTCGATGTCGAGTCCATTGGACCTAGGTGGTCTATATGCAGCGTGTGAAGAGGTTGATCTCCTTTGTCGATGCAACTTAGATAGCCTTCTTTCTTTCCAAGCTTCTTGTTATAGATAATGCACTTGACGCAATTTCTTATAACTTGGGTGACTTTCTGCTCCAAGTGTGCAATCCAGTACAATTGACATAAAGCGTGCATGGTTTTCTGAATGCCAAAGTGTCCTACATTATGCGCCTCGACAATGATTTCTTTCTCCAAGGGCTTTGGTATTACTAGCAAATCGTTTCCATTTACTTCTTTGTACATCAAGCCGCCTTTGAGTTTAAAAGTTTCATATGGACGACTGGCAAGTATCTCTAAAAGCAGTACTTTTATCATTTCATCCTTTTCTTGCGCTTTTCTTATTCTAGCCGTTAACTCCAAAGACACCGTCATTACATTCTGAGGGTAGCGGCTGAGACAGTCAACATGTTTAAGCCTTTCTCCTGTACGATGCTCAACTTCAAAATCGAAGTCCTGAAGGTATATAACCCACTGAGCCACTTCTCGAGGAACGTCTTGCTTTTTTAGAGTTTGTTTGAATGCAGCGCAGTCTGTAATCAGCTTTTGGCATCTCTATTGTATAGCTGCAACACAGGTTCTTTAATCAAAGCATCTTTTAATTTCTGGAACGCGTCCAGCTGACGCGAAGTCATTTCGAACACTGTCTCTTTTCTTAGCAAATCAGTTAATGGGCGAGCAATTTGTGAATATTTCTCAATGAACTTGCGAAAAAATCCAGTTAGACCCAAGAATGCTTGCACAGCTCGGACGTTCTTTGGCACTGGGAACTTTTTAACAGCATCCGTCTTTTCTTTACCAGGCCATATGCAACCACCTTTGATACAATGGCCCAAAAAGCATATCTCCGTCTGCAAGAAGTGACATTTGCTCCATTTAATCTTCAAGCCATGAGCTGCCGCTGTATTAAAGGCCGTCTGTATCTTCATCAAACCTTCTTCTGCCGTCTCGGAGTGTATTATGATGTCGTCCATGTACAGGTCGAGGACATTCCTGTTCATCAGATCCTGAAATACGTGATTTACGTATCTTATGAACACAGCCGGCGAGTTGCAAAATCCAAAAGGTGCCTTATTAAACTCGAACAGGCCATTCTTCGTGATAAACGCTGTATACTTTTTGCTGCTCTCTTCTATGGACACGTGGAAAAATCCGTTCTCCATGTCCATGACTGTAAAGAATTTCGCCTTTTGAACCTTTGCCAGCACGTCTTCTATTATAGGGACAGGAAAACAATCCTTCAACACCTTCGAGTTCAGCATCCGAAAGTCAACACATGGCCGACGTGTGCCATCCTTTTTATTGGCCAAGACCAATCGACTGGCGAAGTTGGAGGTGGATGGTCTTATGTTGCCTAAGTTGAGCCATTCTGCGATTTGCTTGTTGACATCCTTCTCCTCTACAATAGCCAGACGGCTGGGAGACTGACGAAACGGTTTTATTTCGCCATCTGGTGTGATCGTCAGTTTTACTGGGCACTCTGCTACTGACTCAACGGGCTTGTTCTTGTCGACCATCGCCCGCACTTGTTGTTCGTACTGTGGGGGGGCATCAATATCAGAATTTGTTTGTACCACATTATAAATACTTATCTGATTTGGCTCTCCAGTTTTCTCCCCCAATGGGGAAGAAAACTTGAATCCTTCCGGAGTCAAAGTGAATGTAAACTTGCTCATGAAATCGTATCCAAGCAGTGCATCTTATCCAATGGTACTGTCGGCTACTACAACAATTTGATGTGAGGTCTTTAAATCATCCACTAGTACTTCTGCCACAAAACAGCCATCAGGACGAGTTATCTGGTTGCCCAATCCGCGCTGTTGCGTAAAATTCTTTCTAAGAACAGCATGGTTGAGTTTGTTGTATACGCTTCTCTTCAAAATGGTTACGTCCGCTCCCCTATCCACCAAGCAGTTCACTTCGATTCCATCAATGACAACTTTCTTCATACGCCTTTTGTCGTGTACAACATGGATGTTTGTTGATGCTGCTCCAGGGCAACCTTTGGAAATGTGCCCTTTTTGTTGACAACGAAAACACTTAACATCTTCGTTACAGTTTTTCCGCAAGTGGTCCATCGAACCGCAGTTAAAGCATCGCATTTTCTTTTCGTTGCTGTGGCGCTGCACATTTTCCTTCTTATCGTTTTTGTGGTATTGCTTCTCCAAGTGTGACACACGTTCAAATATATCGTACTGTTTTTCCAGCTCTTTATACTCCTGGCAGCTGTACAGATTATATTTGAAGTCACTCTTTAATCCCAAGCCGTCGACCTCATACCGAATGACAGATGCCGTGTCTACGTGGCCAAGTGCTGCGATCTTTTTCATCTGAAGCAAATATTCCTTAAAACTTTCGCCAATCTTCTTTTTTCTCTTCCGTAGCTCCGCATGAACATCGGCACTGCACACACTGTTTCTGTTGAACTCGTTTTCCAGCACTGCTCGTAGCCCTTCGTAGTCGTGAACTAGTTCTGCGTCTAGAACTAGTTTGGCTATGTTTGTCATCTTTGCTCGTGCCTGTACATACTTTTGAGCATCATTTAGCCCATATGCCTCCGCATTAATTTCAAAATTAGAGAACCAATGTCGCACTGGGATGCTGACTCCATCAAAATTGGCAATTATGGAAGAGAAACTTTCAGCACTGATACTTGAGTCTCCTTTAGATGTCATCTCCTCGGCTTGAATTTTGAGCGTCATTAGCTGGATCATTTGCTGGAGTATTGTCTCTGTGCTCTCAGCAATTTCATCATCTTCTTGTTGATTTTCTTTATGCATCTTCTTCTTAAGCTGTGCCATTAGTGCCGTTGATGTACTTTGTGCTTCCTTGTCTTTTCCGTAGGGCATTTTTTCGTCTCTCTTTTGTTTGCAATCGCGTTTTTTTAATTGTTTGCTGCGTTTGGTTTATTTGTGATCGCGTCATATATGTCCGTCTCGCTTGCGCTACCGGATTTTCTACCGCTTTCATTTTCTGTTTTTCGCTTTTTATTCTTTTACCGCTGCTCATGAAACTTCCAGAAGGTTCAATTAAATGTTTAAATTAGAGTATATTTCTTCGTAATTTTCACAACACACACCTATCCCAAAAGTTAGACTGCACACCGATTGGTTAGGACGAGCCCCCAAATGTAAGATGGGATTTACACCATCAGTTTATTAACTAAGAAAAACCATTTATTCGGTTGGTACAGTTTACTTAATGTTAAGGTTAAATGTGAACACGGGATCTTTATAACTCAAATTAAGGTTGGGTCAACACAACAACGCAATTCTCAACTCCGCACAACACGACCGCCTCTTATCGACTCTGCTTCCACACTACTCTCGCGACGACTTTTTATCTTCGATCGTTTGTCTCGTTTTCTTTCTACTCGTTGCCTCTCCGCAACCTCTACTCATGTATCCTCTCTCACATACATATAGGGAGAAAGTGCTGTGTAAAATGCAGTTATCAGAGGTTCCATATTCAATTTAATTCAATTCATTTTTATTCTCTTTACTTATACTTAACAATTTGTGAGATCCTATCCTTAAAAAAACCAATTTAAGAGTTTCAAGTACATTTGCTTTTTCTACTTAGACTAGGGGTTTCTTTTAGATATTAGGGTTTGAACAAGTACAGTTACTGATCTATATACATATATAAAACTGTTCAACCTGACTAATTGACTGACTGGTGACCATCGTGCAGCCCAAACGGTAAGAGATAGAAGGCTGAAATTTTGACAGTAGTTTCCGGATGTGGTGAAAGTGCGTACCAAAACGGGGTTTCGGAAAATTCGGTCGGGAAATGTGGAAAATTCAAAGAAAACTGTTGAATGCACCTTTTTTGTTTTTCATCTGATCAGTCTCAAATTTATCTTCAGAGATCTATATGAAAATTCAACAAAGGCTACATACCAGACTTCCGGAAAATTCACCCCCCAGCGTGGAAATTGGGTGGTAAAGGTTGAATAAGTTGAAATTTAGATCCGATCGATTAGCTCCAAACTAATTTAAGGAAATACTCATTAAAAAAGTATAAGCAACATGACCGGAAAATTCACCCCTTGGATGGAAATTTGGTGGTCAGGGTTGAATGAGTTATAATTTAGTTACCAGCGAATAGCTCCAAACTTATTTTCGAAGTTACCCATAAAAAATATATAAGCAAAGTGACTTTCATCTTTTGGAAAATCTACCTCCAAAGTCGGAAAATGGGCGGAAACTGTTGTATGCAACTTTTTTGTTTTTCATCCGGTCATGCTCAAATTTATTTTCAGAGATCTATATGAAAATTCAACAATGACTGCATACCATTTTTCCGGAACATTTGCCCCCTTGGGGGAAATTTGGTGGCAAAGGTTGTAGGGGTTGAATTTTAGTTCCCAGCGATTAGCTCAAAATTTAATTTCAAAGTTACTCATAAAAAAATATAAGCTACGTGACTTTTAAATTTTGTAAAATCTACCCCCAAAGTCGGGAAATGGGCGGAAAACTTTTACATGGAACTTTTTAGTTTTTTATCCGATCGGGTAAAACTCAATCGGGTTAACTCAATTTCAAAGATCTTAATGAAAATTTAACAATAAATGCACATAATTTTTCCGGAAAATTAACCCTTGTGGTGGAAAATGGCTGGTCAAGGATGTAGTAGCGAAAGTTCCCACCGATTAGCTGCTAACTTATTTTCAAAACTACTCGCAAATAAATACGAAATAGGTAACTTTCAAATTTTGGAAACCCTGTTTCTAAAGTCGGATAATGGCCAGAAAACTGCTAAATGTAGCTTTTCAATTTAAAAAAAAAACTTTTTGTTTTCCTTTCGATCGGATTCAAGCTCATTTTCTAAGCTCTATTTGGAAATTCCAAAAAAATTATGTTACCAACCAAAGTTGGTATGTTTTAACTTTCTCATGATTAAATTCAAATTAATTTTCAAATTTACACATACAAAAATATGGAAATTGTGAACTTAAAATATTGGAAAAATCTAATTCATTAGTCGGAAAATGTGCGAAAGAATGTTGTGTGAAACTTTTTAGTTGTCAATCCGAACAGGTTTAAACTCATTTGTAAAGATCTATAAATAAATTCAACAATGACTGTATGCCATTCTTCCAAAAAAATTCACCAAACTGGGTGGGTAATGGGTGGTCAAGGTTGTATGGGCGAATAATCAGCTCAAAGAGATTAGCTCCAACCTACTTTTCAAACCTACACTTAAATAAATACGGAATAGATACCTGTCCATTTTTTGAAAACCTACTAACTAACTCTGCTACTGAATGAAACTGTTTAGTATTTCATACGATCAATCTCAAACTCATTTTCAAGATCTATTTGAAAATTCAACAATGACAATGACAATGAATATTCTTCAAAAAAATTGAGTTCGTTGGTAGAAAATTGGTGGTCAAGATTGTAGAAAAGTTTAGATCCCAGCGATTAGCTTCAAACTAATCTTCGGAGTTATATACAAAAAAACGGAGTACGTGAATTTACAATTTTGCAAATCTTCCCACAAAGTTCAAAAATGGGCGGAAAATTGTTGTATCAGCTTGATTTTTATGGTTTTGTAAAACCTTTAATGTCTTCCATTCGATCGAATTCAAAATAATATCTAAAGCTCCATATACAAAAAGCTCCAAATGGGTTTCCATAAATATAGTTTTAACTTTTTTTGGGTGTAAATTGGTGGGGTTATTTGTCAATTTTCGTACGATTAGCTGTTCATTAAGGCTACCCAAACAAACATATGGATAAAAGAGTACAGAGAATAAAAACCAGAGAAGAACAGAAAGCTAAGAGCGAACGCAAGGAGCCAAGCACAGAGAGCACAAGTCGAAGAGAACCAATTCTTAAATGTGTGGATCAGGAGCTTGAGGATATGCCTATGATGGCATGCTTCTATTGGAGATACCACTTTAAAAAAAACGTTCCAACTCCTCTACTTCTGCGGTGGTGTGGAAATGAGGACTCTTATCTTAAAAATATAAAAAAAAAGCTGCCGCAACTGAATGCGAGCGAAGCCGCTGGTATAAGATAGTACTATATATGGGGAGAAATTCTTTATAAAAACCCCTTGAAGTTTTAATTTTTAATTGGTTTTTTTTTTTTTTATCCTACTTCTATGATTAAACTATGCTAACAATATGAGGATATACGGAATATGTGCATCTATTTCTAAAATTGAGGATTAGTCGAGCCAGTCTCACCGGAACTAATTCTATATTGGATATTTGATGAAGGTCAATTGTAGAATGGTGCCAAGGCAGGTTATTTATCATTTTGAGGATTTTGTTTTGGGTAACTTGAAGTTTACCAACGTGACTTTTAGCAATATCAGCCCAGACTGGGGCACCATAAAATATAACCGCTTGATAAATCGATCGAATAGGTACAATTTGTTCTCAATGCTCAAGCGTGAGTTTCTATCGATGAACGGATAAAGCGTTCTGATTAGGATGTTTACTCCTTTATTTGTGTAATTTATGTGACTTTTGAATGATAGTTTTGTATCTAATGTGATACCTAAATATTTCACACTTTTTTCCCATTCTATGTCTACTTGGTTAAGGATTATGCATATATATCATTAGACTGTGAGCTAATCTTACCAATGTGAACTGCAATGATCTGTTTTGGAGAAAACTTTAAATCAATTTTGAAAGTTCAGTGGGAAAATTTAATTGATTCATTTTGAAAAGAAGTCCGTCATGCCACACTGAGTCGAACGCTGCTTTAATATCTAAAAGCACCTTTCCAGTTGATAGCGATCTTTCGAAGTTAGTCTTAACAATTTTTTTAATTCTGACTAGGTGATGTTCCTGCCTGAAGCCAAATTGCTCCGAAGGAAGTATCTCATTTTCTTCAATAAACATTGTTAATTTACTTTTAATTACCTGTTCAAGAATTTTGCAGACTGAAGACAATAGGCTTACAGGGCGATAAGAAGAAGGAAGTTCTGCTGGTTTGCTAGCCTTCCTAATTGGGATGACTTTTGATTGTTTCCATGTCTTCGGAAAATAGCAGTGGCGCAAACATTAATTTACTATTTTTGTAAGGTATTTCACACCTTTTTGAGGCAGAGCTTTTAGGACTATGTTTTCGATGCCATCCAGCCCGGGGGATTTCCTATTTTTTAGACTTTTAATGATCTTAGATATTTCCAAAGATCTTACGAAATATGACTCTTCTGGGCTGGGGGAGGTTGAACTTAGTGAAGAAATATAGTTGTCGACCTCGGCAACAGAGGCTGCATCGCTAAGATTATTAGTTAACATACATTCCATATGTTTTGCAAACAGCCTTATTTATATGATCGCTCCAGGAAAGAGTTTGGTTTATTGTAATTCCTAAATTGCATACTGATAGATGTACTGTGCAAATTGTTTTCTTATAGATTACAACGCATTTTGATTTTAATCCTAGATCATTCTTATTTGACCACTCATTATCTTTAGACAGCTTTTAGACAGCTATTAGAAAAAGGACGACAAACATACATTTGAACATCATCAGCGTACATATGAACTTTACACTCTGACAGGACATCTGGAAGATCATTTACATAAATAGAATACAATAATGGGCCAGGAACAGAGCCCTGGGGGACACCACGCTTAAGAAACAGAAATGAGAATGAGGCAGACGATGTTATAACAGCTGGACGTCTGTCGGTTAGATTTGAGCGCATTAGTTTTTGTGCTGTACTCGAAAAGCAATAAAGATTTTTCATTTTTGCACATAAAATGTCATGATTGACGGTATCAAAAGCTTTGCTATAATCAAGCAGTGTCAGTACCATCAGTACCGTCACATTACCATCATCCATGGTGCTTCTTATGTCCTCAACAATATTAAGTATAGCTGACGTACAACTCCTATTTTTCCTAAAGCCCGATTGTTTTTCGCTCAGGAGGCGGTTGGTAAGCATAAATCCGTGTATTTGACTAGCCATTAAATTTTTGAAAACCTTTGGCATATATGGAAGAATTGAAATTGGCTGAAAGTCTCCATTAGTTTTAGAATAGCCAATATTTTAGCCACTTTCCAACTGTCTGGAAAAACAGACGTAGTGAAGGCAGAATTTATAATGTGGGTAGTTTGAGGTAGGATTCCAGGTAAAATTATTTTCAAAAATTTGGACTAACATAATCAAGACCTACTGCGTTAGATTTCACATTTAAAATAGACTCGAGAACATCACATTGACTCACACATGCAAAACTAAAACTACTATCACAGGTGTTATAAGCAGGGTTCGGAATCGTTCGCTGCCCGCGGCTCAAAAGGGCAACCACTGGCTAGCGACTCGCGAACTGTTGCTGGCTTGCTGCCCGCAAACTGTTGCTCATTGCCCGGGGGCAAAGGGCAAGCTGCCCGGGGGCAAAGGGCAAGCTGCCCGGGGGCAAAGGGCAAGCTGCCCGGAGCAAAAGGACAAACTGCCCGGGGCAAAGGGCAAGCTGCCCGGGGCAAAGGGCAAACTGCCTGGGGCAAAGGGCAAACTGCCCGGGGCAAAACAAGGCATGATACAGCTGGATCAAAGACACAGCTGCCTATTTAAAGGATGAAATTTTATAATGCCTTCATATGTTTAAACTTGAAATCAATCACCACTGACAATGGTGCCAACGTCATTAAAATGGGCCAAATCATGCAGGAAGAACAGGAAGATTATTTTGAGAGCAGTCAACAGGAATTCGCAGATTCGGAGGACGAGAAAATTCCAGAGTCGTTAGAATCGGTCATGTCCATTGTCAGATGTGCTGTACATACGTATAAGGTACGCAGTCACTATAGGCATTATACGAAGTTTAAGGTACTTGGCATTGCACAAATTGTTCATTTAGCTGACATACATCAGCCTCGACACGAGGTGAAGTCTTTTGTTTCCCTATCCCAAGTCTTTTAAGCTCTTTCCATCTTTCACCAGTAGAAACTGCTTTCTTAAACTCATCATTGTAAGTAGTAATTTGGCATGGTTTATCAGCTTCACTACATTTAGTCGCATATGCGTGAACTCTTCATATACAGGCCTGTTCCGGTTTTCACTTTCGACAAAATTTGTCGAATTCGAATTTGGTGAAGTGGTTGTTGCATAAAATTTATAAATTAAATCGGCATAAAACCTTTCAATTTGAGTTCATTCTATTCAAAGGAAGTGCAAATTTTAAGGTTTGATACAGACTTTGACATACCTTTGGTTTTAACTGTAACACATTCATTGTAAAGACTTACTATATTCGCTTGCAGTTCTTCAACTTGAGAATACGCAGACGTTAAGACTGAATTCCAATCCAATTTATCAAATTCAACACTTAAATGGACATAATCTAAATTCCTATAGTCTCTATAGGTAATCGTAAGATCACTAACATTGAAATAAATATCACAAGTTAAAAAAGAAGGTCATGAATTGAAAACCCTGGCACTGTAAGCTACTCATATAGAGTATTTTATCGGTGTTAATTACAAATATTACGTCCAGAAGGCTGCTGCAGGTACTAGTGAAATGCGTTGGGGTGGGTTGATTAGTTAATTTTAAGCCATTACTATTACAATTACTATTTAGATCGCCCATAATAATTACATGATTATACTTAAGGGACAAAGTCTGAGCTAACTCAGAAACAAAATCGCAGTAATCAATGTTACGATAAGGACGATAGACACAACCTAGAATCATTTTATGCTCATAATTACGCCCGTTAATTTCAAATAAGAGATATTCTATTGCACTACCCTGGTGATGCTTTCAAATAATCTTAGCATTTAATTTATTATTTAAATTAATTGCCACTCCTCCTGCATGGCCCACTCGACCAGCTCGAAATAAGTTGTAGCCCTCACACGATAGTACAGTGTCACACAAATCGGACAGAAACCCTAAACCCTAAAATACACTTAGAGGAACATAAATCCACATAAGCTCCTAAGATTAAATATATATATACAGTTTTGTAATATGCAAATGAAAAATTTAAGAGCGAAATAAGTCACGCTCAGCAGTAGCTGGATCAAGAGCAGAAGATTCTATTATTGGTAAAGCGACTTCTGTTGCTGAAAGCTCTCGCTTGCTTTTTATACTTACAAAATCGCTGCCTCCCCTCTTCTTAACGTGCACAGCTTTTTCAATTGCATTGTCTCTTTAAAGAGTTCTTGATTACTTTTTGATAGCTGCTCATTTAATTAGAATGCAGCTTCAGAGTCAATTCCTAATAGATTTAGGGTCAGTGCTTGATTAGAGTTTCGCCTGTATGCTCCAGCCGCTCGCATTAGATTTTGCGTTTTCCCTCACGCTATTGAACTTTATTTTTATAATTGGTCCAAGGACGTGGTGTGTCGGACCACGGGGTTTTTTGCGAAAGATCTCGTTGATTTTCGGTGGAGGGGTGAGAACGAGAGAGAAAAAGAGGCTATTAAATAGGTTCTTCAGGTTTTCCAGCTGCTCCAACTCTCCAGCAAGCCCAGTTCATTCGCTCCTCAGCCTCCAGCATACTGTTGCAGATGACGATGGCTTAGTTATATTTCGTCTCAGGCTTCACTTGCGTATTTAAAACTGTTTGTTGGTTCGATTAAGTTCGGTGCACTCTCACAAAAATTCACAGAAAGGGAGTTGGAAAGAGAGAGATAAATCGTTCGATGGCCAAAGGTCGAAGTTGCGCGCGCACAAGCACCCAGACAATATTTTGTTTGCTTTATTGTTTGTTTGCTAAAACTGCACTAGCTGTTAAGCTTTGCATAAACCAAAGTCTTTCCACGGCACATATTGGGAATCCAGCCCAAGTGGACTGTTTAATTGTTTATTAATCTGATTCCAACTATAAATTTAGTACGGAGCTCAAAACTATGCGACTGTTTGCTACGACTCTCTGATTTGATTCTATAGTAATCAGCATTATTTATTGATCCGTTAAAGTGTTGGGGAAGATCGGATGAACGAAACGCAAGTTTTGAGCAAAAAACACTTATTACTTTTGTTTCAAAAATAAGTGTCTTTCATTAACAGAATCACAAAAAAAAAAAACGAAATAAATATGTGTTTCCCACTGAGCGAAACATTGAAACTCAAAAAATAAGCCATTCTCTCTGTGTGTGTGAGATATTTCTTAGTGTCCAGACCAAAACAGTTGTTTTTGTAACACATCAATAGTGGAGTGAGATATTTTTGACCTCTGGTACGCAGTACAAAAAGAATACTACATAACAGATGTTTGCTCCAATAATATCGACAAGCGGTAGTCAAACTCGTCTAAACTGCATTTGTCTATCAAAAAATTAAACGAAATAATATAAAAATAGAGGAAAGTTAACTTCGGAAGTTTGAATACTCTTGCAGAAGGTTATGAAAAGACATTTCCACCAAAAACAAACAAGTTTTTCATACTAAGACTATTTTTCAGACTCTACTTTTCTATGACAGCTATACTATATAGATGTCCGATTTCGACCAAACTTAGTGGAATCATGGGAGAGCATAGCAAACTAAGAAATACAAAGTTTGAAGGCGTTTTCTTTGAAAACAACAAAGTTTTTCTTACTAAATCTAATGTCTCGACCAATCATTTCTATGGAAGCTATAGCCTATAGTCATTCCATTTTGACAAAACTTTAAAGAAATGTGTGAAAGATTTTAAAATAAATATATGACATTTTTAAAGCAGTTTACATTAAAAACCAAAAGGTTTTTTTTACTAAGAGTATTTTTCTAACCTTATTATACCCTGTTCCCATTGAAAATGGGAAAAGGGGGATCATGAAGTTGTGCGAATGTATGTAACAGGGAGAAGGAAAATTTTCCGACCCCATATAGTGTATATAAATTCTTGATCATAATGAACAGCCGAGTCGATATAGCCATGTCCGTCTGTCCGTCCGTCCGTCTGTCCGTCTGTCTGTCTGTATGAACGCGTCGATCTCAGAGACTATAAGAGATAGAGCCACACATTTTTGCACGAAGGTAAATTTATGCTGTACGTAAATCAAGTTTGTTTCAGATTTGAAAAATTCCACCCCGTCCCCCTTTTATCATCAAAAACCCTAGACCTCCTCTAGAAATCCTAGACCTAAATAGCCGTCAGATCCACAATTTTCAAGTTAGAGCCTCGTGGTTTAGTATACATCAAGCTAGGCCCAATATCTACCTATTCTGAAAAGTACAATCAGATCGGACAAAAAACACACACATAAAAGCAGTAACCAGGTTTAAATACCAAGGCGTCACCCTATCAGGAATCATGAATTTTAAGCCTCACCTCCAGGAGAAACGGCTGGACTCAAAGAAAGCGATAAACAGCACGTGGAAGAACTTTTTTGGAAAACCGCTCATCCTGCCAAGCACCAAATTTCGCCTGTTTGAAGCTGCTGTTAGGTCTGTAATGTGCTATGCATCGCAACTATGGGGGTGTAGCCAGTATGAAGAAGTTGAGGATGTTTATTAAACGTATTTTCAAACTTCTAAGTACAACTCCTAATTACGCCATACACCTTGAAACCAGCCTACCATCGCTCCACATACACTGCCACCAAACTCACTTCAAATACATCCGAAAAGTCTTTGATATGCCCAGCGAAAGATTACCCCGTATCGTAGCAGGCATGATGTTAGCTAACAAAACTCAGGTGTTCGAGAAATGGCAAGTCACAGCATCTGCATGTAACATTCATATCGACCTTGATCGTCCAGAGTCCTGGGAAGCTCATAAGCAGATTTTGAAAAACATCGAGTTCCGGGGGAGGGAAAACTTTCTACACCTAGCGTCCTTAAGTGAGTCCAGACTCATCTACAGACAACTGAACCACAACCTTGCAACTCTGAACTATTTTCAAGATCGTTTAGTAATTCAAACTATCTCCATGAAATGCCGCTCTCGATGTGAAATGCTCAATCTGAACTATGGGCCCCATGTAAACGACATCAGCACTGACTGCGCTCTCTGCATCCTACGTGTAACGGAGAATGTTGCGCATCGGATCGGGGTCTGCCCAATCTTGGGCGAACTACGCAGCTTGTAATTCAGCAAACCTTCCCTATCGGAAATCGAGGTTATAAGCTGGCTGAACGAAGAACACTGGGAGATGCTGTCTTCATTCTTACAACATGCACTAAAATACCGCCTTGTGATCTTAAACGAAAATCTTTAAGTAGCCAAAAACCAAAACGATTCTTTTTAGAGCGAAGCTCTTTTACGGACGGTAGACTGGGGGGTAAATCCAGAAAACGATTGTCTTTGCGACAGATTTTTTGGCTACGCTTTTGACTTTGCAAAGTCAGCAGCGTTTGTGTGTGAGCTCACTCAGTGCGTGCGTGTATATGTATGTATGCAACTTTAATGTATGCTGCAAATTATATGCGCTCTCTCATTTTCTCACGCTCTGGCACTCTCTGCTGCCGACGCTTTCCTTTTTTTCGCATGTTGTTGTTACTGTTGGCATTGTTAACGGACTACTTTTTGCCGACGAGACCACCTAATATATTGCATCATGTCTCTGCTTACACTGGAGTCTGCTAACCAGTGTTGCCAATTTAACTATTTTCGCACCAGATCTAGGTATTTTGTAAGGTCGAAAGCCAGAAAGTCTGTGCAAGAAAGCGATAGCAGCATGTGGGTTGTGAGCAGAGTTCTCAACAACCGGTCCTCACTTTGCAGTTGTCAGAAAAAAGAACGGTTATGGTTTGCAAAGTCAGCAGCTTTGGCCTATACAAAACAGCCAAAGCAGCAGATGGGTTGTGAGTTGGGGGGTCGTGGTGGGAGATCAGAGGTGACTGAAAAAGTGATCAAAACACTGACCGAAAAGGTGACTGAAACAGTGACTTAACTATGACTGAAACAGTTACAGAAACAGTGACCGAAACAGTAACCAAAGCAGTAACCAAAGCAGTGAAAAGTGCTAAGTTAAGGCTATTTTCTGGCTTTATTTTATTTTGTCAACTCATTTAATGCACAATTTTTAAGGAATTTCAGCAACAACTTTTTTGGTTAAGCCGGGTATTCTGCACCGCGGAAACATAAAATTCCTGCCAAACTTCATATCAAAAAATTGTGTCAGGAATTTTTCGTTTGTCCGTCCAGCAACATGAACAAAATCCACACTTTGTCTTGATAGCGACGTATCGATAGCGGCGTTTCGAAGGCGTGTGTGGTTCGAGAAACAGCTGATACACAGCTCAGGAACATAATGTTTACAATTATTTTGGAAGTGATTTGTCAAAAAAAAATAGAGGCAAAAACTGTGAGGAGAAAATTGCTTTGATACAAGCAGTTGAGGCAAGACCATGTCTTTGACGAATCTCACATTTCTGGAAAAAGCACATATAAATAAAGAAGATACATTTTATTGTGATTAAAGTTATTAAGTTCATGTGACTGGTTTTTCTGTGACCTTTGCTCTTAGTAAACCTGCAGTTTTTTTAGCCGGCTCGAGGTCATGTTATGCTTTCGCACAACTTTAAACAGAGACACAACACCACAAAGGAGGCTGGTAGATCGTACAGCTGTTTCAAAAGAAACCACCCTCTATCATCAGCGATCAATGCATACCAACTGAACGTGTCTAAGAAGTCTCTCCATGCCAGCGGAGGCATAACCGTTTGGGAATCCCAAAGCAGAATGCGCGGAAAAACGTAGAGAGGCAGCGTAGAGGCAGTTCATTAATTTTGTGTATGCTAGCTAGCAAATGACTGTAAGAAGGCTTTGGAAGAGAGAGACAGAGAACGCTATGAGCGACAGTTTGTTATAGTTAGGCTCCACACACTCAAAATAAATAGCAAATTTCCGGCACTAATTTCCCGCAAAGCTGGATACAGGCCTTTGATAAAAAATATCAAAAAACATGTAGCACTATCGACATTTACTTTTAACCATTAAACAGAACACGCAGTCAGAGGTTCTTTATTGTTTTGATGGAAGTTAAAGACAGAGAGCCCCTTTCTTGGGAAACACTTTTTTACTAGTCAAAATGTAAATTGGATTAAAAATAAAATTCATCTGGATATAACCATACAAAAACAATGGTACTTTATATTCTTTTGAAAGTGTTGTAGTTTCAAATCAGATTATTATTATCCTTCGTAAAGAGCTTCGCTCGTACCGGGTGTTCCACGACGCCCACTCTTTTTTTCTTTCTGTTACTGGTTGTTCCTTTTAAATTCAATTTCCAATGTTTTTGTTTTAAATTTAAGAAATTATGAAATGTGTTCAATATGTTAAGTTATGTCTGATGGTTATAAACCAAGCCATATTATACCAAAATAAACTACTTCTACTACTAGTTCTGATGGAGGACGGTGTTCTCCTGGGGGCCAGACTGACATGTCTGTGTGTGGGCCGATTTGGCACTGGGCTGTGTTTTTGGCTTGCTGGGCTGCTGCCTGGGGCCCGCAGGTGGGCGCTGCTGCTGCAGACGGTGTGTGGAGTTGCTCTCGGCTCCGGAGAGGCCGCCACTGGGCGAGGCGTAGTGGCAAGCATTCTTTGGTCGAGCAGCTCAGTGGTGCCGCAAGGTGGGAGACAGGCGCTGTTGGTGCGGCTGTTGCCACCGACGTGGACGGACGGATTTTGATTGATTTAGGGGCCAACCACGCAGTGGAGGCGCCTATTTTGAATACAGGGCGGTGAACATTATTGAGTGGGCTTAAATTAACAATTTAGTTTAAATTTAAATTAGGTCTATGAGGGGTAAATTCTAGGCTTTCTAGGTTCATAATTAGGGTATTCAGAGATTCACGAGAGAACGTCTGAATTTCTTGCTCGCCTCGGAAGGGAGCATTCGTGCAATGTTTGGTGGCGATAGCTTTAAAGCTGACGGAGGAGATAGCATAGAAACAGACGGACACACGGTCATGGTCATATCGACTTAGCTCGTCATGCTGATTTGATATATATATATATTTTATGTGGTCGGAAATGCTTCCTTCTATGCGTTACAAACCGCTGAACAATTTCAATATACCCTCTGCAAGGGTATAATAAACTCTAAGAAAAAATAGCCCTGTAGTTTCTTTTTTATTCCACTTCCACAATTAAACTGCCTGCATGGATACATACCCCGAGCTCGTTACCATCGATACATTTGAGCCATTTAAATCACCAGGGCCAGACTACATATTTCCAGCGAAGTTACTTAACTCTTTGGAGCACACCATGGCGGGGATATATACGATTTTTACAAGCTGTAAAATGGAGGGAAGCTAAAGTGGTGTTTATAAGCAAAGCTGGTAAAGACTCACCTGCAAAACCCAGCGACTATAGGCCGATAAGCCTATCCTCATTTCTTCTCAAAACACTTGAAAGATTAATTGACGCTCATCTAAGGCAGACTATCAACCCATCCCTACTAGCAAATACACAACATGCTTACTGTAAAGGCAGATCCACCGAAACTGCCTTACACTCCTTAGTTTCGAGGATTGATTTCTAAAAATAAAAGAATACTCTCAGGCAGCATTTCTAGACATACAGGGTGCCTTTAATAATGTTCATCATCGACGTGATGCTCTTAAGTAGAGCAGAGAATTCTAGCCTTGGCGGTGCGTCCGCTCGCAGATTCGTCCATCGAGGCACTCTGCAAGGGGGTGTTCTCCCCCCGCTTCTTTGGGCGGAGGCGGAGGGACATGTGGTGGTAGCTTACGCGGACGACATTGTCATTTTCAAATGTGGAATCTTTCCACAAACCTTATGCGACCTTCCGCAAACCGCATTGGCGAAACTTTCTGAGTGGGCGTCTTCTTGCGGCTTGGGTGTAAACCCAAAAAAAAACAGAACTAGTCTTCTTCACACGGAGATACAAAATGACGGTCCTTATCCCTCCAAGACTTAACAATATAAGTCTGGAGTTCAAAAACAATGCCAAAAACCTGGCCGTAGTTCTGGACAGGAAACTAATAGGGCATGACAATATCACAGAACGAGTAAAGAAGGCATACATTGCTATTTTTTCATGCAAGCAGGCGTTAGGCCGAAAATGGGGTTTTTCCCCAGTAATTGTTCATTGGCTTTACACTGATTACTGCATACCTACGACGTCATTCCAGAAACTTTATGACGTCAATATACCTAAAGGGTGATTTTTAAAGAGCTTTAGGAAACTTTTTCAAAAAAAAACACATAAAAAAAGTTGGATATCATCTCACGGTAGCACTCACCATTCACAGTTACGTTACGATTCGCATCTTTTTTGAAGAAGTACGGTCCAATGATGCCACCAGCCCATAAACCGCACCAAACTGTGACTTTTCCTGGATGCATTGGTAGCTCTTGCAATGCTTATGGCTGATATTCACTCCAAAATCGACAATTCTGCTTAGTCACAATACCCCGAATAGCCGCTTCAGTGGGTCGATTAAACTGACCATAAAATGGAAGAAGCGCGCGATGAACTTTCTTAACAGAGCACGCATTTTGATAATAAAATTCAATAATTTGAAAGCGTTGTTCGTTTGTAAGACGATTCATGGTTAAATTATAGACCAAACTGAAGATGTTTGACAGTGAAACAAAACACGAAACGTGCGTGAGCTGTTTAAACCAGTGTTGCTAAAAAGATAATAGCCAAAAAATCACCCTTTAGTAGACTCGACTGGGAGAACTTACCACATAGCAGAGCTAATGCCATTAACATCTACGCTGATGGATCTAAGCTCGACAACAAAGTAGGAGGGGGAGTTTCTCCGCCGACCTAGATATGGAAGTATCTTTCCGACTCCCTAACTATTGCAGGGGGACCAAGCAGAACTGGTGGCCATCCAGGAGGCCGCGAAATATCTTAGCACACTCATGGTCGTAGAAAGGAATATATACATATACTCAGACAGTCAAGCAGCTCTAAGGGCGCTTGACTCTTACACCAAAAATGCTAAAACGCTCACGGAATGCCGTAGATCCTTAAATGAGATCGCTCGGCATCTCTGTATCCACCTTATATGGGTACCTGGTCACCGCAACATTGGGGGCAACGAGTCGGCCGATAGGCTGGCTAGGCAGTGCACTACCATCTAGCTCCTTCCGGAGAAGAGCACAATAGGGATGCCCTTGGCCTCATATAAACTAATCACAAGAAATAAAACCTGGCGCCTGGCGCCTGGCTACTGAACGATGGAACAACCTTCCGGTTTGCGCTGTGGCTAGGGGCACGTGGCCCACGTTCGACCTAAAACGAACCACAAGCCTTTTACGCCAAAGTAGAGGAAGCATATCACTTCAAGTCGGAGCCCTAACGGGTCACTACCTTATCGGTAGACATGCAGCACGCTTAGGCGTCGCTTACATCGACTTCTGTAGAAGCTGCAAGTGTGAGGAAGAAAAGGAAACATTACTGCATCTTATATGCCACTGCCCAGCACTTAGTAGGAGGAGAATCGATACACTTGGCCACCCCTTTCTACTCAACCTCTCGGAACTATCTGAGATAGAGATTCCGTCTCTACTAAATTTTTTTACTGATTTCACAATGGTTTTATCCTAACCTACCGTGTTGCTTAACAGTTGGATAAACAGTGTTGTTGACCGTGCCGATGCTCGGTTACCCCCATCATAGACATAATTCAGTGGTACTTAAAGCTTATTACATATTACTATTGCTACGAGTAAAATTGTTGAACCAGTGGTGGTTAAAGTAGAAATGTCGTGTCGTGTCTGCTCTTAGTGTTCAATTTATTTGGTCATCTTGTTCACTATTTCGTTCTCTACTTTGCTCTCTTCTTTTATCTCCATTTTCATTACTGCTTTTGTCAATATATTTATCATTCCAGTTTAACCAAGGTTTCATGCTGTAAATCGCCCATATTCCAGAGTAATGGATTTGCGACTGCTGGAGGTTCTCCACATCTTCCACTACGTATCTGTCATTTTCTAACTTGTTGGACACCACATAAGGTCCTTTGAACTTGAGCTTTAATTTACGCGGCATCCCCGATTGCGAGTCAAAATTATTAACCATTACGTAGTCTCCTCTCTCAAATATCATTGGCACTTTTTATTTCGAATCTGACTGATTTTTATTATCATTTTGAGCTTTCTCTTGGACCTTAAGAGATTTCTGTCTTATTTGTTCCAGATTCCTCTCCGTTTCCATTTTATTTTTGTCGATGATATTTTCTTTCAGACTACCTATTACGTTTCCTTATTGTTTCATACTGAAAAGCACTACACTTGGTTACTCGTTTATACTCCTATTCTATGTGTTGTTCATGGCGTACTTTACATCATTTAGAGTTTTATGCCACGGATCACTTTGCTGTAGGATTTTCAATATAATTGGACCAAGCTTGAAAATATTCATCCAATGCCTTCATAGTCTCTTTTGAACTCGTATCTTAGTAGCGTAAAATCGCACATACTTTGTGCAACCATCTATCACCACCAATATGGGTTTTTTGAAGAACAGGCGACTCCATTAACTTCACCCCAAGGGTATTAAATGCCTAAAATACTTTTTCAACGAATTTGAACTTTCTCTCTTTTCTTGTCAAATCATAGAGTTGCTTAGCTATTAGCGAAAAACCTACAGTTTTTAGCCGGCTTGAGGTCATGTTATGCTTTCGCACAACTTTAAACAGAGGCACAACACCACAAAGGAGGCTGGTAGATCGTACAGTTGTTTTAAGAGGAACCACCTTCTATAATCAGCGATCAATGCCTACCAACTGAACGTTTCTCAAAGTCTCTCCTTGCCAGCGCATTGTGGCCGGAAAAACCAAAACTTTGGCATAAACTAGACGAACACAGTTAGAGTGCTAAAACTTGACACATTTGATAGTACTGGCATATATAAGAAACTATTAAAATTTTGGACCGATCCGACCACGCCCACCGTATTGGTAATACGAATTAAAATTTTTTTATATAACCTTACTTTTCTTAAATAAAACTGTTATACAATCTAATGCTTACCTGCATTTAATTCTTCGATTTTATACAAACAAACTATAAAGAACACTGCACTAAAATTTTTTTAAGTGTACAAATTTTTTGTGCGTGCTCCCTGCGTCCAACTTCAGTCCACTTTTGAAGCAATTTAGCGTGACTGAACTCCAAGTTGGCTGCAACACACCAAATGTTTCGAAAACGAGCAAATATGAGCAAAATCTATTAGTTACATGGAATTACATACAGAATAATGAACATAACTGCATTTTTAGTCGCGTTAAAAAACAATCATTTGCCAATTTAAATCCACGAAACATGCCACATTTCGGTTAGGATTGCCTAAAAAACAACACAACAACAACACTTGAAAACAAAGACACAACACAAAATAGCAAAAACTTTTCTTTTCTATTAAAATTTACAAACCTTGATATATATTTTCCAATTCACAAACACTAATTGTTCAATGAACAATTATCTGTAATTATTATTACAAAATGCATGTGATCCGTCGGCAAGAGAGCAATGAAAATTTTGATGAAAAAAATATCGCTTTCAGGGCCGTGGCAAAATTCCAAGGATGCGCAAAAAAAAATTTGAATTAGGGTTCGTGGTTCTATATTCTATTGCAGCAATTAAGCTTTTTTTTTATTCTAATTTTTAAAGACACAACACAAAAAAGCAAAAACTTTTCTTTTCTATTAAAATTTACTAACCTTGATATATATTTTCCATTTCACAAACACTAATTGTTCAATGAACAATTATCTGTAATTATTGTTACAAAATGCATGTGATCCGTCGGCAGCAGAGAAATGAAATTTTTGATGAAAAAAAAATCGCTTTCAGGGCCGTGGCAAAATTCGAGGGATGCGCAAAAAAAAGTTTTGAGCCCGTAATTAGGGTTCGTGGTTCTATATTCTATTGCAGCAATTAAGCTTTTTTTTTAATCGAACATTTTTTTTTGGACTTTACGCCAAAATTTTGGCTTTTCCGGACAGAATGCATTGTTAAAAAATTTGATATATTCTCTTCACTTTGCTCTACCTTGTCCAAAACCTCGATTTTCAGCTTACTTGCTTTAGAAGAAATCTCTACCTAGTACCATCGAATGCCGCGTAGACTCGTTGCCAACCACATATGAATCCACTTCAAATACTTATTTTATTAAGCATTTTAACAAAACCAACAACTTTTCCAATTACATTCAGTTTGCTGTTATTAATATCAAAATAAGAGCCAGCCATTATGCAGCATTGTATTTCCCCTTAATGTCGACTTTCTTACAAATCTGATAGGGCTCCCGGAGTCTAATAGCTATTCTATGGGAACGGAATTGTTATTCTTGTTTCCAAAATGTACATAAAAAAAGCTTACACAATTGTTGGAGTTTTTACTGACATCCTTCTAATCATTGGCGGCGTTGTTTCTGGGCTTTCTATAGTTCTTGCATTCCCCGGCCAGATGTCCTATCTCCCCGCAAGCATAGAAAGCCCCATACACACGAGCAGGCTTGCGACATTCGGGAGATAAATGCCGAGAACTATGGCACTAGAACACTTTCTGACCCGCTGGTCCGGGGCCAGATCTTGTGAGGCCAGTCCACCTTTTGCTGAAGGTGTTGATCGTTCAATGTACTCAAACGAGCCCAGAACTGCAGCAGGTGAAGTGAAGAACTGCAATTTCGCCAAGTTGGTCAATTAATAAAATGATATAGAGCACGACTTCCTCATTACCCATGAAAATTTTACTTGCCGCCATAATTTTGTCAGTGTTATATTTGTGTTGTGTTGTATTATGTGTGGTGTTCTCACCCACCAGCCATTTGCGTCGCTCAGATTTGCGGTGTATTTCAAGAACGCTTTCTTTGGCCCCATATACCAGGTGAACCTCATCGAGGACGTTGTCGGTGCTGCCTGCTAGCAGCAATGGGTTTGACAAGATCCACATACTTGCATTGGTTTTGAGCTGTATGCACATAAATGCACGCACATCATTATCGCTCACTGAAAAGGCAGCTCGAATACTGGCCTAACGCTGGGGCCACTCGCCAATATCATTTTCGCCGATAAATTCACCTATTCCTTTAGTGTGTTAAATTTTTTTTTTTTTTTTTTTTATGCTTGGTTGGCTTTTATTGGATCTTCTCTTAAGAGACTAACAATAATTTTTCAAATCTTAATCTAGAGACTATTTTAATAAACTATCCCCTATTGGAGGTAGTTTGTGTTCTACGGCCCTTCAAGTCAGTCGCTGGGTTGGTAGGTCGTTTCTTCGCAGGCGAGAATGCGTTGCCAGCATGGTGAGAGATTTCGCAAGTTGGTTTGGGTGGGCAAGAAGCTTCTCAGAATATTTGCGCTTAAGTTCCTCTATTTCAGTTTCAACCAGTGGGATGCTGAGGTCTTTGTGGATACAATCATTGCGAATGTACCATGGCGCTCCAGTGATGGTTCTTAGGATTCTCGACTGTGATCTTTGGAGGATATCCACGCTGCTCGCACAAGCATTTCCCCATAGCTGCGAGCCATAGGTCCAGACAGGCTTTATGATGCTCTTGTACAGTAAGACTTTATATTCCAGCTTTAGTGGGGAACGGGAGTTAATTAGCCAGTGAAGGCTGTTGGCCTTAAGCTTTATCTGAAGTTTTTTCGAGTCTATGTGTTTGCGCCATGTGAGCCTTCTATCGAGGTGTACACCAAGGTATACAACATCGTTTGATTGCGGGATCCAAGTCGCGTTTAGTGATAGCTGGGGACAGGTGCTTCTGTTGAGTGTGAATGTCACGTGCTTACACTTTTGCTCGTTGATTTTAATACGCCAATTGGCCAGCCACTCTTCCACGTCGGTAAGATGGCTTGCCAAAAGTCTTGTTGCGGTATTTGGACATCGTGATCTGCTTAATATTGCCGTATCATCCGCAAAAGTACTTATTGTAAGTCGAGAGTCTGTTGGTATGTCGGCAGTGTATAGTACGTATAGGAAAGGACCAAGAACACTTCCCTGCGGTACTCCGGCTCCTATGGTGAACTCTTCTGTTGTGTACTCATTTTGACGAACTGTAAATACTCTGTTACTGACGTAACTTTCTAGGACTTTGTGTGTATTTGGTGGAAGCATTGTCTTTATCTTGAATGTAAGACCGTCCAACCATACGCGGTCAAATGCTTGGGCAACATCTAGGAAAATGGCAGAGCAGTATTCGTGGTTTTCAAACGCAGTCCGAATATCTGCAGTTATGCGGTTGACTTGCTCAATAGTCCCGTGTTTAGCTCGAAACCCAAATTGGTGTGATGGAATGATATTTTGCGCATGGGAATCAAGTTTACGGAGTAAGATCTTCTCAAAAAGTTTTGATAAGCAAGGTAGCAGACTAATGGGTCTATATGATGACGCTTGGGTTTTATTCTTTCCTGGTTTATGGATCATTATGATTGTGGACTTTTTCCATTGGGTTGGGAAGTATCCACATCGCAGTACTGCATTGAAAAGTCTTGAGATATATGTTATGGCAGGACTTGGAAGTTCCATAATCATTTTTGGCGTAATAAGATCATGTCCAGGCGCTTTTCTGGGTTGTAGATCTCCGATAGCATTTTTTATTTCAAGTGAATGAACTTTAATTGGGTCAGTTTGTGCGGCGATGGGAACCAATGGAAGTGCATAGCCATTAGTTGGTGGATTTGGCTGGAAGACATTTCTAAGGTGAAGTGCAAAGACATTTGCCTTCTCTTCGGCACTGCGGGCCCAACTTCCACTCTGGTCCCTTAAAGGCGTGTCTACCTTTGCAGGGGGCTTTATGCTTGCACATGCTCTCCATAGGGGAAATTTGGTGCTTGTAGGCGATAGTTTTTCTATGTAACGGCTATGTGCTAGCTGCTCTTCCGCTTCGAGTGCTTCGCGAAGTATGCGTTCCTCAAGTCTCAGACAATTTTTTGACGCAGGCGACCTATGGTGCTGCCATTCTCTTCTTGCACGCCGCTTTTCATACCCCAGTCGGTCTATGTAGCTGTTCGTTAATCTACTATCTTGCTTAGGTGTTATTGTTGTTGTTTGAGGGTTTGAATGATGAGCAGCAGCAGTAATGATAGAGTTGAGGGCTTGTACTGAGTTTTCAATGTCTACTTCGCTGTTTATGGTCGGGCTCAGCTCGATGTGACTGCTGATATATTTTTTGTATTTGAGCCAGTTTGTCTTGTGTGAAGTCAGTCTCCGAGGATATTGTCTGATCTGAGGGCACTCAAGAAGGGTGAATATTATTGGAGAATGGTCTGACGACAAGTCTGCAAGGGCTTCTGCAGTTACCAGGTTTTGTGGAACTTTTCTTGTTATAGCAAAGTCTATAAGATCGGGTATTTTCTTTGGATCTGCTGGCCAGTATGTAGGCCCTCCCGGAGATACATAGTCGAGTTTGTTTGATGCGCGCGTGAGAACGTTGTAGAGTTGCTTCCCCTTGGGATTAATCAGTCTGGAGCCCCAGTGGGGATGTTTAGAGTTATAGTCACCCGCAGCGAAAAAGCGTTGACCAAGTGTATTAAAGAAATCTAGGAATTGTTTTTCTGATATCGCAAATCGTGGGGGACAGTAAACCGCAGACAGAGTGATATTGCCTCGTTTAGATTCTACGCATATCGATGTGGCTTGTAGGTAGGTTTCCGAGTATCCCGTTAGTGGATAATGTTTGATGCGGCTTCTGACTAGGATACCAGTTCCGCCATGGGCTTTACCATCTGGGTGATTTGTGCCGTAAAATGCATATCCCGATAATTGGAAATTATATCGGTCCGTCAGATGAGTTTCCGCAAGAAGCATTATGTCGATTTCATTGTCTTGGATAAATTTGGATAACTCCACTTTGTGGCGAGGAATGCCATTTGCATTCCAGAGTGATACTCTCAGGAGAGCCATTATTTGGGTTGTTGCGAAGCGAGCAGTTGAATGAGAAGGCCTTGCATTCTCATCTGTTCTTGCATTGCGTTTTGCATATACACCATAAAATCTTTCAGGGTTTGTTGTAATGATAGAAACATGGCTTCTAAGCTACTTTGGTTTGATGGTTGCTCCACATGTTTTGCTGTCAGAGTCGGCTCAGTTCGAGTTTCGTGTGAAATCGTTCCTTGTTTCAAGACGCTTGCGAAAGAAACGCCTTGGGTAGTAGTCGATGGGGCAAAAGACGATCTCGTAGCTTTTGTGAAGAAGACTCCAGGGGTCGATTGCGAGGGTGTATACGTATTAAGGTTTCCATTGGAACGTGCAAATTCCGTGCGTGTATTAATCCTGCTCTTCAGATCTTTGTATACTTGGCAACCTCTGTAGTTTGCGGTGTGGTTACCTCCACAGTTACTGCATTTTTTGACTGTTGGATCCTCCTTGTTTGTGGGGCATGAGGCAGTATTGTGCAGCTCTCCGCATGCCACACAAACAGATCGCAGAGCGCAGTAGGATTTGGTGTGTCCAAATTCTTGGCAATTGGTACATTGCACTGGATTTGTGCGCTTGTGCGGTTCCTCTACAGTTACTCTGCGGTGCAATAAGTAAGGTAGTTCGTAAATGGGGTGCACCTTATTTTTGTTAGGAGCTATGTCTTCCGGGCTCAGCTCAACTTTGAAAAGCGACTGGGGTTTTTTGTCTCTGTTTATTAAGTTTATTACGGACTTGACCTTAAATCCCTTTTCTTCCAAAGTATAAGCAACTTCCGTTGCAGGGACACTTGATTCAATACCTTTGATTACAACTTGTAGGCCTTTGCTACTTTTTAGTTGGTAGGTGTAGTAGCTTTTATGTTCAGCTCTTAAACATTTTTCGACAGCGCGATAGTCGTCATCGGTGTTAACTTGGAGCTTTGTTTCGCGTATGTTGCCTTTGCTGACAGATGTCACATAGAAGTTATTATTGCCTATTAGAGAGACAAGCTTTGTTACTAGGGCCGTACAGCTAGTATCCCTAATGTAGATTGGCGGAGGCTTTGGTTTTGCGGCACTTGCAGCTTTTTCTTCAGTCTCAGCGTCAGACTGTTTGGCAAGAATTTGAAACCTATTCCCAGTGAGGGGATCTTTGTCCGCAGGTTTATCGCTTGTTTTGTTCAATTTTGGTGTATTACCGCTTCTTTTGTTTTGCGGGCTTAATTTTCGTTTGTTTATTTTTACATACCGATCGATGCCGGTCTGCACATACGAGCGGGTGGTGGGTGTTGTGCTCACTTGTGTATGTGTTAGTGGGAGCGCGTGCTGAGTTGACGCTGATTTCTGCATAGTTGTTGTTGTTGAGTTCGTACAGGTTGATTGCGCTGGAGTAAGCGTTACCGTACTTTTTGTTGCATTTGCCGAAAAGTTCATCATCGTGGGCTGAGGAGAGGGGGTGGGGCATTGGGAGCTCCACGTCGCGGTGGTAGTATGAGAGCTTACAGTCGCCGTGCTGGTGGGCTCGGGAGAGACAATTGCAAAATAAGCGTTGTTGCGCTGTATAGAAAGCCGGCGATCGTCTTGTTGTTGTTGCATTTGGGCATTGAGTTGGCTCTGACTCATGGTGTTGTTAGTGTTCTTTGCACTTGCATTTGCTGAATTTGTACGCGTAGTCATTCAATTAATTTAATTTAATTAAATATCAACTATTAGAAATTATTGGACAACATAAGCACGAGTGCTTATGAATGTCCATTAAAGTCTTTTATCGCGAGTCGAAAGTTTTTGTTTTAACAACCGATTTTAAAGATTTTACAACGAATAAAACCGGAGCTCGACAAAAACACGTCTTCACACTTCAACTTCACTTTTGGGTGTGTTAAATGAAACTGCTGATTTCTTGCGTAATCCCTCATTTTCCAGCTGCAATTTGAAAATTAAACATTCCGAATTAGACGTTTCACTTCCACTTACACGAGTGCTGACTTATGCTGTAGCCTCAAAATTAGTAGTTTTCTTGTTGTTGTTAGTGTAGGTATCGCCACGTTCGTTGATCTCGTTTTAATTCTTTTCGCTGATCGACGAGCCGCCGTTTCCACAAGTTTCGATTATCGCGTTTTTGTTGACGCCGTTGTTGGCGTCGGCGTTCTCACCGTCTTTGTGTGTATAGGTGGGAGCGTCGATTCCCTCGATGTTGAGAATTTTGGCAATTCCGCTCATGCCGTCAGAGTGCTCCAACTTTTGGCGCAGCTGATCTATTCATGGACTTAGTTCCAGAAATTTAGCGTTGACTTCATTATTCGTTCATTCATCGTCTGATGAGTGTTGCTTTTGTGCCTGATGATGGCAGCCCAAGTCGGTCACACTAGGATATTAGCTCAACAAGGCTGAGCTTCTACGTAAACATTTTTTGATCCATTTAGGCTGGAATGACATGTTCAATTTCTACCGACAATTTCTAACAACAATTTTGCTCTTATGGGAATCGAAATGGGTGAGAGCGAGACGGACATCTGTTGAATTCGCCGCACAATAAATTGCTGCTGAGGGCAGAGCAGCTAGCAGAATTGTATTTGGTAGAAACAATATTGTCGCTAGACAGCAATTTTTTGTCTGCTTACATTTTTAGCTTGCATTTAATCAGAATGGATGTCTCATATCTCGCTTTGTGCACTTTGCATGTAACTCATTATTTAATAATTGCAATGATTAAAAAGCAATTTTCTGTAATAAATGCCTTAATTTTGGAAATAAAAATAGTTTTTCCCAATGAAAGACACAAGCTGTTTGATTTTTGAGTTGCCCAATAGGTCTGTCTTCTTTAAATGACAGAATCGGCCTAACGGTCAGACAGACATGGTTGAGTCCACTCGGCTCGTAATGTTGATGAATATTTGTACGTATAGTTGTGCTTCCTTCTTTGCGTTACAGACATCAGACCTGTTTACCCTCTGCAAACAAAAAAAAGCAAAATAGAATGTGATGTCTTTAAAGTGACTACACAGAAAAGATTTTTATGGTTTTTCTATTTTAATAATATGATGAAAAGGCGACCTAAATGGATGGTGTCTTACTATTTACAGAAGACTAAATATATTAGCACACAAGCCTTTCCTTTCAAATTTACTAATTTGAATATCAAATGTTGCCAGCAGCCAGTGTGACCTTTTTTGTTGTTAATACTTCACTTCAATACGAACAATAAATTAAATTACGTTGGTATCGCTTATCAAAGTTCGATTACAAAGTCATCTATTCGCCATCGAAACCAAGAAAAAATACAAAACTTCACCGTACTGAAAATAATATGTACACAGGTGCTTTTGTTTTTTATAAAAATTTCTCAATTATATATTGACTGGTTGTGAAAAGTCCCAATTGAATATTTAATGGTAGGAAAATTTTTCAATTAAAAATTGGCTGGTGTGAAAAATCCCTATTGAAAATTTAATGGAAGGGAAATATTCCAAGCAAAATTTTAATGGAAAGTGAATAAATATCACCTGGCACTTGACTGGGTTCAAGTGCCATTAATAATTGACTTCAAGCTTGAATATTGAACAAATTCTAAATTTTAATTAAAAAAGTTTAGCTAAAATGGAAACAAATTTCAACAGGACTTAATGATAATTGAAATGTTCAACTATTTAGATTAAATAATTGTTTCTAGCTTGAAAAACTAAATAATTAATAAACTTTTTTTTTTTTTATTTAAGCGACGACTGTTTAAAATAACTGATCAGCATTCCCAGCATTGCACATTGGGCCAGATTTCAGTTTGGGCGGAATAAATTCGAAAAATGAAGATAGACAATTGCAATTTGGCACATTTGATAGATATCAAGTGTATAATAATTGGGCAAAGTTGTACAACAATCCGACCACGCTCCCCTTACCGCCCACATTAGATTAAAGCGCTCTTCTGGTGGCTGTATTTTACCTGGTTTCTTCGGGAACTGATTTTGTAATTCTGTTCTTGTATTTGGTTTTACTATTCATTACAAAAAATACAAAATTAAAAGTGTGCCGATGCGAGGGCTGTTTAAAAAGTTATCGGCCTCCAAAGTATGGTCTTCTAAATAAAGGTTTGCTGATGGTTCGCAGCTTTCCGGGAGTCATTATTATCAGAAAGCAAAACAGGAAATTGTTAAGTATGAATGCCTTTAGGGCCTTAGTATATTTATAGGGTATTCATATTTTTTTCCTGGCATAGAAAGAAATTAAATGTCACACTCAAACTTTTTATTCTAAGTTTACAAAAATAGAGTACAGAATAGATTAATTGAAAAGTATATTTAAAAGAGCACTTACTAACTATTTTGTACATCCTTGATTAGTTGCTATTTAAATTTCATCTAGCTAAACATCTAGTTCAATAGCAATCGAATCACAGTCCACTTCAGCATCAGAGTCGCTGTCTATGTCTGGGGAAATGTTAGTGCAGTTTATTTTAAAACTTGGCGACTCTAATAGCTCAATTAAATCTTTTGGCAAAGTTTTTTTTTTTTTGGATTGACTTTGTTGTAACTCGGATACAAATCACAAGATCGACTTTTATTTAATTCCCGAATGTTGTTGTATTGACTTTTAGTCAATGAATTTTCGAGCAAAAATGCTACCGCCTCATCCGGAGTCAGAGGTACCGGTATGGTACAAGGTTTTTTCGGCTCATGAGAATTACACAAAGCCATTGTCAACACAAATGCCTTATCTTTTTCATCCGACTTTTCCGCTGAATGGGCTGCCGCGTACACAAGAAGATTTGTGTTATTTTCTTGCTTGTCTGCCAGACCAGATGCCAATTTTCTCTTTAGTCGTGATTCACCATCGTCGTATGCCACACGTGGACGTCCCTCTGGATTTATTTTTGATGAGCTGCTTGCTAAAAATACCATGTTCGACGATAGCCATTTTGAATTTTTGGCCTTGAACGTTCGAACATTTCGAGCACTTTTTTGCAACCTTATTTTCAAATATATCTCAAAATTTTTAATTTTTGTTTCAATTTCACTTCTTTTCTCTGTGCTCACTGCATGTTCCTTAAGCTGCTCAAAAATAAAGCTTGAAATTGCGCAGGCATTTCGGCTGTGATCATATCATACATTAAAGAGCGTTGCATGGCTGAATGTGAGAAGAATGTGCTCAAAGCCGCAAAAAGCATTGATAACACGATGAGAAATACACTTTAAGGTCAAACTCTACATATTTACTTTTTGTCAGAAATTGTCAGAAAGTTCTTTTTTACTCCACAATTCACGGGCACGTTAGTTAGGTTTGTTCTACATAAGGACATAACAAAACGGTAAACAGCAACAACATTTAACAAGAACAACACTGAATTTGTTTCAGTATTCACAATCTGCATACCAGAGATCTGCACGAGTGCACTGCAACTACAAGTGCACTGCATAAGTACTTGATATTTTCACACCCGAGTGTCCCAAGCACTGCAACAAAATGTATACAGTAGTATTTCTACTCGCGGCATATTTGTGGTTCGCACACGAAGTGCCAAAAACACTCGCGCCACTCGCGTTGCTTTTTGCTAATACTCATACGAAAAGAGAGCTCAAAAATTTGAGTGTGGAATTATCCACCAACAATTCTGGCAACGCATTTTCTACTTGTCGCTCACTCACTTGAGTAGTTTTTTTGCTCATGCTTGCTTCTTGTTGTATTTTTTTACTGATGGCTTTGTGTGTCCGCTCTCTGATATGTCTTCGGCTTCTGTCCGTCTTTTTCCTTCCTCGGCAAATTGATCTCTAATTCACGACTCTGCTTTCACGTCGACGTCAGCAGAACCGAATTCTGTGCGCATTGTTGTTGCATTGTATGAGGAGGAGGCAAAGAGCAATACACAATACATACATGTATATTAGTAGTGTGTGAGCTGAGAGCACGGAGTATTTTGCGTATTCCTCTTCGCTCTCTGAGTAAAATTAGTATACTATTCTGCAAAGTGCGAGTGCGTCCGCTACCGCAAAGACGAAAGCAACATGCAGTGTCGCTCAAAGCAGAGACAATCAAATTTGACATCCGCTCAAAACAGACACCAGTCACAGAAGTACTAATACGAAAACGTGTGAGTATATCATTTGACTAGACATTTTGAGTGTCGAGTGGTACTGCGTACGCTTTTTCAGCGAGTGTACTCGAGTCAAGAAAACAGGCACTCGTGCAGATCTCTGCTACATACCATTGTCTTTAATATCCATATTTTACATTAAATTTTTAACAACAAGTGATAATTTGGAACAAGCTTAAAAGTTGAGTGACCGTTTCTTGTTTTTTTTAACACAACAAGCAGCTGACCGAACATTTGAATTTGCAACCCTGCTAAAAAATCAGGGCTGCACTGATATCAAAACGATTAGTGGATGTAATATGCCTAAGGTATGCTCTTTAAGAATATTTGATTAAGCGACTTGTTTCCATAAAATATTAGAATTTATGCCGCTCAAACTGAAATCTGGCCCAATGTGCATTGGCTGTATCCCACTTCTGAATTGTAGTGTCTCTTTTATTCCGCTTCCACAATCAAACTGCATGCCTGGGTACATACCCCGAGCTCGTTAGCGTGTTGCTTTACATTTAGATAAACAGTGTTGGTGAGAGTGCCAAAGCTCAGTTACCCTCATCATATCCATATTACAGTGGCAAAATCCGAATAAAATTTATGAACCAGAGGTGGTTAAAGTAGAAATGTCAAAAAATATGGACAAAATACCCGATCTTTCTTTTTGTAACCATTGGTTTTAATATACTAGATCCTGTTCGTTGCTGTCGGAATCAACCAGTTTATATAAAAATACATGGTCCATTTGTTTCAAACATAAAAATCTCATCCAGCAACAACTTTTTGTAATTTCAGATTTGTGGATGTCACCAGTGCAAGCTGTAGAACGGTTCTTGATCGGTTCGAAGCAAATTCAAGCATGGACACTCTTTTTCTTTTTAACGAGGACTCTGTCAGATCCGTTGCAAGCATTTCAATGCCCGATATTCCCACTCAAACATTAAATAATGTCCTAAACTCGAATAAATTTTTAGCATTGCCAAGGTTATCTTCACAAGACATGCTGGAAGGTAAATATAAAACATTTAATAGTTTTTTACACATCAGATTGCCAAATTTTTAAGCTTTCAGTTGCTAACTTAGTGTACACAGAGAAAACAAAATTAGCTACACGCTACGTGTAGAATCAGTAATCCTGACCGAAACGTAGTTCACCCTGTAAAATTTCACACGAAAAATGTAGATAACTGAAAGCGAAACGTAGCATGTAAAAAAGCTATATGCTACACAGAGTTGGCATTTTGTATTCGAGTACGGATAACGAATAATTTTTCATATAATTATTTTTATTCGAATAATAATAAAATGTTGCTTTAAGGCCTGTATCCAGCACTGCGGAAAATTCCTACCAGAAATTTGCTAATTATTTTGAGTGTGTGGAAACCAACTAAAACAAACTGTCGTTCAGAGCGTTCTCTGTCTCTCTCTCTAGTCTCTGTCTCCCGCTCTCCAAGCGTTCTTACTGTCATTCGCTGGCAAGCATAAATAACATTAATGAATTTAAGAACTTTAAACACAATTACATGTATTCCACCTTTTTCATTAATTTGTGCTGCAACACTTTCTCAAGCCCTTTTCACAGAAATGTTGTCAAAATGGTTTTTCTCTGTGGCTCGTCAAAGACATGGTCTTGCCTCAACTGCTTATATTAAATCAATCTTACTCTCACAGTTTTTGCCTCCGTCTTGTGACACATCACTTCCGAAATAATTGTAAACAATATATTCCTGGCCTGAATATCAGCTGTTGCTCGTTCCACACACTCTTACGAAACGCCGCTATTGATACGCCGCTATCTATTCAAGTGTGGATTTCGTTCGTGTTGCTGGATACACAACAAACGAAAAAGCAAACTAAAAATTCCTGGCACAGTTTTTTTTATTTGAAGTTTGGCAGGAATTTTAAGTTTCCGCTGTGCTGGATACCCGGCTTATGCAGTTTGGCAGGAATTTTTAGTTTCCGCTGTGCTGGATACCCGGCTTTATCCGAAAAATTTATTCCAAATAAAAATAATCGACATTTACATTAGCTATTGTGCGTGATATTGGGTTTCCCATAGGCATACCAAATATTTGGGTATAGATATTATTGTCGAATGTCACATAATTATTGTCAATTAGCACGAATTCTAGTATTGCCCTAAATTTAATCTTTGGTATGTTGCGAAATGTCCGTCCATTTGGCCATGATATTGTTAATGGCTAGTTTTACTGATATATGTATAAGCAAATAATGAAAGGACGTCAAAAGATACTAATATCTCGTCATCTTCAATTTTCACCTTGGTCAATGTGTCTTTCAGTTGTGTCGCATTTTGAATGTTGTATGTATCAGAGACAAAGCTTTTAATAATTGAACGTTGGTCAATGCCGCGATCGGTATCAGTGGAGTGCCCTGCTTATGAATTTTTGGAAGTCCGTACATCCCTGGTGCATGTCCTCCAGAGCAAAATAGTTCCATTTTGAGTCTAGCATCAATATGGTGTTGTTTGTATAGGCAATTGACCAGTGAAGTAACCACTGTCTTGTTTCCTTTGTCTGCTTGAGTATTTAAGACTTTGTCCTTATGTTCTTTTGTGAGCTGTTCTGTGTTTTTCGCTATGACTAAGTTTATCTTTTTGGTCTATTTTCCTATTGTTTCTAAAATTGTTGACCCTTGAAGCAAGTTTCCTTCTGATTGAGTCTCTCTGTTTTTCATCTTTAATTGTTTGTATTCCTTGTCCTATGTCTGCTATTATGTGTATGGGCGATATGTTTCATTTTTGGTGGTCGACAGCAGCAGACCTGCATTAACAGTTCAAGGCGAAAAATAGTTTTTTTCAAGTGACTCGATGTTCTTAAACGAAGTTTGAAATTCTTTTAATCGCGAGTGCACTACCCTGAGCAACAGCGACAGACAGACACCAAGGAAACGAAAAGCAGGCTAAACTGCCTTATTATTTATTAATTTGCCAGCGCCAGATTCCTAAGAGCAAGTCTCGAGACGAGCGCAGATAGGGAATTTTTTGTATGTGTCGCAAACCCATTTTCAGGTTTGGCGCTTGGTGCTTGATTCATTATTTTGGCATTCGAAAGTCTATTTGGAGATTCCCATCAAGGGGCAATGATCTTTCTGTGCCAATCGCGTACAAGCAGCACCTCTTTTAGTAATATCGTTTCTCTTTAATAACTAAAACGAAAGTTAAGCGCTGCAAGTCGCGCTCTTAAGAGACGACGGATATAGGAGAGGAGAAGGGATTAGCAAAATTGCATCACAAGTACAAAGAAGACGGCAGAGCGGAGCTCAGTTGTTTCCAGTGGGTTAGCAACGTGGTGCGTCCGGCCGCGGAGTTCTGCTAAGCGGCCGGAAAAAACATTGACAAAATCACGGAAAACATCGCTGACAAAGTGCGGATCGTGCCGAAGAGGAAAATTGGTGAAATCCCGCGTCTGCGAAAAGAAAATGGCGATCGAAATGGCACCCAATTAACCCCCCAATCACCGTGAACAGAATCCCCTGGGAAGAGGCCTAAAAATATATTCGTATGCATAATTTTAGACATAATTAATTCTCGCCTCAGTGGGCAAATCAATTGCATAATTTTATTTCATTTTATTTGTGTGTGGCTGGAGACAAAAATGTAAAAAGAGGGACAGAAGATCGCACCTGGCAATGCTTTAAAGTGCATTCCCCCCCAGGTTCCCTCTTCTCATGATATGTGCTCTTCCCTTCTATTCTCTCATCTTCCGTTAGAAGAATATTTGGAATCGAAAGAAAAGCAAAAAGCATAACGTATCGTTTCAATCGGTTTGATTAAATTCATTTTCTTTTTATTGCCATCAACAATTATATTAAATTTACTTACATAAGTCGGCGACACCGAAAGCGCCGGACCTAAGTGTAAGTGATTATGCTCTTGTGGCATATCTCTTAATTTTCTTTGTGTACATTGTTTTGTTGTTGGTCATGGCAGTGTGAATTTAAGAGAGTCGATTGTAAGATTTGCCCAACTCATTATGTCGCCTCGCATTCTCATTGTGAGCGGTACACCACAAGGCATCGATTTTTTTCTATTACCTGCCAAATCTCTTTTTTAATATTTTTTTTTTGGCCACTAAATTTTTAAAACTTTTTTAAATGCAACCACACATATTTAATACATCATATTTATACTCATATTATTAAACTTAATTTTAATTGATTTTAATCATGAGTAAAATTTATTAATTTTTTTTACCCGTTTGCTTTTGTGATATTTTTAATGAAGTTTTATTTTTAGTTAAACTCGAAATAATTTTTATAATATCTAGGTTGATAATTTCTATGAATATATTGATTCTGAAAAAGACATCTTGCTAGAGTGTTGATATTATGGGGTCATGTGACAAAACGAAGGATGAAGTGAGGTAAAAGAGGAGTTTATTCTCCCTTAGCGATCACATGGAAGTCCGTGATCAGGTAGGGTGGGAAAATTGTGGTCACACCGTCATCAGTGCCACATATGGTTATGTCATTGTGAAATATATATTATAGCAGACCCTGTAATCTATTCTTTCTGTCAGCCTTCGTCCTTTTTCGCTCCCTTCCTATTTTCTATCTGTCCTATCTGGAAATCTCGTCTGCCTTTCGCAAGTGAATAAATACAGAAATAATATTATCTGAGTAAGGCCCGATTTCTCAATGTCCGGTTGGTCAACTTGACAGGCAGTTTAAATGAATTTGTCTCATGATGTATGTGGCGTAACCGGAGGAACATACTTAAATGCTGTTCATCCCCCGGTCAACTTTAACCGCGAGCTCAGCACCGATGAAATTATCGATATTTCTTATTGATATGCAAACAGCTGTCCACACACTTTTTATACTCTGTACCGTAGGTACATAGAGTATTATAAGTTTGTGCAAAAGTATGTAACATCCAGAAGGAAGCATCTCCGACCCCATAAAGTATATATATTCTTGATCAGCATCAACAGCCGAGTCATGTCCGTCATGTCCGTCTGTCCGTCTGTCTGTCCGTATGAACGCACAGATCTCAGAGATGGTAAGAGATAGAGGTTTGACATGTATGGGACATATGCTTCTAATGTCTGCAGGCAGATCAAGTTTATTTTCAATTTTGGCCACGCCCCCTCCCGCCCCCGCAATTTAGAAAAAACGTCATATCTCCCACAGTTTTGAAGATAGATGGCTTGTTCCTTCTGGACATATTTAGTTATTAGGATAACTTATCGATCCGTCAAGGAAATGAAGAAGATCGGATGAACGGTTTTCGAGTTATGCTCAAAAGAAATTTTCTTGGTACAGAGTATGTTATAGTCGGGCTTGACCGACTTTCTTTCTTGTTTTAGGTGAGTATCTTGACCAGAGTGATCGGGAGATGTGACAACCGGGTGCGAGGTCCCATTGTCGTTCTGCCCTATTTCTGGCCCTCCATTTCAATTCCGTCATGATGTCCTGCAGGGGTCTTTGAATATCCGTTACCGCTTGCGTCGCTGGCAGCGCTGAGCCATTCCTAGCGCACTCGTCTGCTCCCTCGTTGCCCGGTATGCCTGCGTGACCAGGTACCCAGACGAGGGTGATAGAGTGCTGCTGGAGTTGGTTCAGTGCTGTCGCCGTGCTGCGGACTAGGACACTCTTAGTGGCGTTTGATGACAGAGCCTTAATAGCCGCCTGGCTGTCGACCAAGATTAAAATGTTCCTTGGAGTTTCATCCAAGGTGTATATCAATTTAGCCGCCTGCCAGATAGCATAAATCTCTGCCTGGAAAACGCTACACCAGTTTGGTAGACGGAATGAGAGCTGTGTCGCAAGTCCTTCGGAGAAGATGCCTGCTCCTGTGCCTTCGTCCGTTTTTGAACCGTCTGTATAGATGGATAGCTCGTTCTCCCTGATGGTAGTGTCTTGCTTCCATTCCTCTCGCTCCGGGAACGGTGTTCCAAAGTTGTCGATCCATTTCTGAACTGGTGTGCAGTAGTCAATTCCCTTTGCCTCTGAACTTATTCCTACTTCCTGTAGGATACTGCTGTGGCCTGAAGTAGATGTTTGTTCAAGTTCCCGCCTTATTGCGCTTCTCGACGCTTCATACTTCAGGAAAGTGTCTACTGGTTCCAGGTTCAGAATTACATCCAGGGGGGTGGATCGCACGGATCCTGTAATGCCCAGGCAAGCTGCTCTTTGTACCTTATGGAGGTTGTTTAGGCGCTCCATAGTTAAGGATAGGTCTGACGACCGCTGTGTATAGCCAATGAATGATATACAGTTGCAGTCCCCACTTCCTACCAAAGGACTTTTTGCAGGCATAGTACGCACCTAATGCCTTCTTCATTCTTTCCTCAGAGTTTCTCTTCCAAGAGAGTTTTGAGTCAAGAATGACGCCCAGATACTTCGCTTCGTTGACCCGATTGAGCTGCGTTCCCCCAATGGATGGGAGTGTGAACTCAGGGATCTTGTATCTCCTTGTGAATAGCACCAGTTGGGTCTTCTGTGGGTTAACCCCTAGACCGTTCTGGTGTGCCTATCTTTGGGTTCTAGCAAGAGCAGCTTCTAATAGCTCACTGATTGTGGGTAAGAATTTACACGTTACCATTAGAACCAGGTCATCTGCATGTGCTGTCACCCTACATCCGTTACATTTCAAGAAGAAGCTCGTTAAGAACCAGGTTCCAAAGAAGCGGGGATGTGACTCCCCCCTGCGGAGTGCCTCTCGTTGTTCTTCTTCTTACGTTGCCTGCACAGAGAGTGGAGTTGATTACTTGATTGCTAAGCATGTTCCTTATCCAGTGAGTAATCATCGGGTGTATGCCGATATTAGCCAGAGCTGCCGTAATCGACTCGGTCCTGACATTGCCGCCAACGCAAGCTCCTTCTGATTCAGTGATTCCTCAATGCCGCCTACCACTTCATGTAGTGCGGTGTCAACAGATCTACCATTAAGGTAGGCGTGCTGCGCACCGCTGAACATTCGTGATGTGAGCTTGCTTCTCAGGTGGAGTTCCAGGAGTCTTTCCATCGTTTTTAAAAGAAACGATGACAGACTGATGGGTCTGTAGTCTTTCGGAGAGTTGTGGTTTATCTTCCCTGCCTTGGGGATGAAGACCACTCTCACCTCTCGCCAGTTTTCTGGGATGTTCCCCTTGATGAGACAAACCTTGAAAATCTTGGTCAGCTATGGCAGTAGATTCAAGATAGGTACTTGCAGCATACTTGGTCGGATGTCATCCGGTCTTGGTGATTTAAAGGGTTGGAATGACTTGATAGCCCAGATTATCTTATCTTCAGTGATGATTTCGTCAATCATCGCCGTGTCTCTTTCCCCAGTGCCTCGCTGATTTGTAGGTCAGTTGACCCGACCTCTGGTTCAGCATCTAGGCAACCTGGAAAATGTGTGTTCTCGTGCAGTTCCAGAGACTCTTGGCTGTTTTTTACATACGTTCCGTCCGGGTTACATAGTAACTCCGGGTTGGATGGATCTTTAGCCAGCACACGTCGAAGTCTGGACGCTTCACTGGTGCAGGTAATATCCTCGCAAAATTTAGCCCAAGAGTCTCTTCTTGCCTTCCGACACACCCCTTTGAATTTCGGAAAACCCAGTCGGTAGTCGTGCCAGTCTTCTTGCTTGTTGGTCGCTTTTGCTTTAATTGAAGAGCTTCCTCGTTTCCTTCCGGGTCTGGCCGAGCTGCGTTGTCCACCACGCTTTGTGGTTGGGCTTTGGGGTTCGACTAACCGGGCAGGATTTAAGGAACGCCCTGCTTAGCACGTCTGTTATCGTTAGTGTGCATTCTTCAAGTGCGCCAGGCTGCAACAACTCTACTTCCGGAGGATCGGGGAGTGTTTGACTGACTGCTCTTGAGAATTTTTCCCAGTTTGTTCTTTTAGAGTTCCTATAGGGAGTAGGTTTCTCTCTGCACCAGTTAACATCGAACAGTATCCTGTTGTGGTTCGAAAAGGAGCACTTGGTGGATACTTGCCAGTTGTCAACGGTCAGAGAGCCTCTGCTTAACGCTACGGTTATGTATATAACCTGAGCACGATCCATATTCCGGAAAGTGGGGTGTTCTCCCTAGTTACACAGAATAATTATTGTGCTCAAAATGTAGTCCAGCAGTGCCTCTCCTCGATCGTTAATGCCCGTACTACCCCATATAGAGTGATGGGCATTCGCATCTCACCCTAGGACAGCTTCGATGCCCTCTTTCTGCGAGTGCCGAATGAAGGCTCTGATGCTTTTCGATGGGGGATCCTGTTCCTCGTATGGAAGATAGGCCGAGGCAAGGTACAGATATTTCGTGTTCCTTCCCTCGATCTTCACCACTGTGAGGTCCTTGTCGCTGTAAAGAGAAAAGAAAAGCACGTTAAGCTCGGTTCTTGCCAAGATGCATGTTCTCGGCTTACCCATGTTTCTGGGGAAGAGGAGATGGTATCCGCGAGCACTCAGTCCACGAACGCTTTCACTTATGACTTATTGCGCCAGTCCAAAGTTCACCAACGACGTGAATTGAGTCGGTGAGAAATCTCAAGGACTCCTCGCTGACACAAGCCACGACCTTAGAGCCTTTATACCACTTGACGCCCTCAAACTCAGCTAGGAATGAATCTTTGCCACGTGTCATGGCATCGTGGATGGCCTGCTTGATGACTCCCTCCCGGGTGAGCCAGTTATCGGGTGAAAGCTTCCCTTCCGGGTTGCTTCGGTCGCTAATGGCTATAATAAGCTCCGGTTTTGAGCTTAAGCTGGCCAGAAAGTCTTCTGGTCTTCTTCGCATGTTTTCCGGGGCCTTGGATGAGTTATCGGATCTTTGCCACTTTGAAATTCCACCCCTTCCGCCATCCGGTCCCTAATTTTGGGAGAGTGTGGTTGACGTAGGGGGTGATCTTCTGCGGTGCTTCTTGTCCCCAGTGGATGCCTTGGCTGCCTTCGACGTGGACGGAGCTTCCTTCTATGTCGCAGTTTCCGGTGCTTCCACTTGGGCCGTCGTACTCTGTGCTGGTGCTTGGTCCGACCTGTCCTTAGACACCCGGTTGTAGCGGCGCACTTTGTACTCGTGCTTCTTTTTGAGTGCTTTCCCCCTTGCGGTCAGCGACTCCAGGGTGCGGCCCTCAAGTGTTCTGAGAAATTTGAGCGATGCCTTGTACCCTGAGCGCTGTTTGCGGTGAGAAGCATATTCCTTCTTTCTCTCCGCTGGGTTCGGAATCGCTCTTTGCCCGCGGCTCAAAAGGGCAACCACTGGCTCGCGACTCGCGAACTGTTGCCCGCGGCTCGGGGCAACGAGCCACAGTTCGCGGGCAGCAGGCCAGGAGTAGCCCGCAGCTCCCCAAAAAATGCCCGCGGCTCGGGGCTGAGGACATTAGCCCGCGAGCAGCGGGCAGTTGCTGGCTCGCTGCCCGCAAACTGGTGCTCATTGCCCCTGGCAAATGGCAAGCTGCCCGGGGCAAAGGGCAAACTGCCCGGGGCAAAGGGCAAGCTGCCCGGGGCAAAAGGGCAAACTGCCCCGGGCAAAGGGCAAACTGCCCGGGGCAAAGGGCAAGCTGCCCGGGGGCAAAGGGCAAGCTGCCCGCGGGCAAAGGGCAAGCTGCCCGCGGGCAAAGGGCAAGCTGCCCGGGGCAAACTGCCCGAGAGCCGAGGGCAACAAGGGATTACCCTTTGATATTACCTAATCGAAGTAAACTCCATAGGTGTTGTGGGCGGGTCGTAGAGTGGACTCTGTGGCTTCCTTCTTGTACTTCAATCCAATAATCCAATTCCGATCAATCTTATGAACACGATTTTACTTTAAATAAAACATGTAAACGTTTAAACGCTACAAATTGGCTTTATTCTTAAAGATGCAAAAAATCGTCAGCTCTGGTTCGGGGTATAAATGGAATTAATTCTAACTTAACGAAGAGTGGCCGGTTGGCCAGGCCGCTGCCCAAGCGTCCCGTGGCGTCAGCACATTTCGGTGCCGGCAGAGCACCAAGAATCCCGCGGCGTCATCATATTTCGGCGCAGCGGATATTGTGACACCGCCAGCGGCGGTTGTGTTTGTGCCACAACTTTGTTGTTGTAACCGGACGCTAGCGCTGCACTTATAGTTGGATTGGACGAGGGGTGGGGGCGGACGATGAGTGAGTGCGGTTATAGCTGAGGCAGCTAACAGGCGGTCAGCGCCCTTCCGTTGCTATGCTGCCTTCGCTGCTGGTATGTAGGTCGTGGATGTTGTGCGAGAGGGTGAAGAGGAGGGGGCGCTGGCTGGTGTTAACTTATATTCTTGATCAGCATCAACAGCCGAGTCATGTCTGTCTGTCCGTCTGTCTATCCGTATGAACGCACTGATCTCAGAGATGGTAAAAGATAGAGGTTTGACATGTATGGGACATATGCTTCTTATGTCTGCAGGCAGATCAAGTTTATTTTCAATTTTGACCATGCCCCCTCCCGCCCCCACAATTTAGAAAAAAACGTCATATCTTACACAGTTTTAAAGATAGGTAGCTTGTTCCTTCTAGACATATTTAGTAATCAGGATAACTTATCGAGAAGATCGGATGAACGATTGTCGAGTTATGATCAAAAGACTGTTCGCTGCAGCAGCGCAGTAGCAGCGCTGCTTTCAGCTGCTACTGCAGCATCAAAATTTATGCTGAGCGTATAATTTCCTTGGTACAGAGTATGTTATAGTCGGGCTTGACCGACTTTCTTTTTTGTTTATTTTAATATTTTTAATTTTGGCTACTAAATTTATAAAACTTTTTTAAATGCAACCACACATATTTAATACATCATATTTATACTCTTATTATTAAACTTAATTTTAATTGATTTTAATTGGGAGTAAAATTTGTGAATTTTTTTTTACCCGTTTGCTTTTGTGATATTTTTAATGAAGTTTTATTTTTAGTTAAGCTCGAAATAATTTAAATAATGTCCAGGCTGATCATTTCTATGAATATATTGATTGTGAAAATGACATCTTGCTAGAGTGTTGATATTATGGAGCCATGAGACAAAACAAAGGATGAAGTGAGGTAAAAGAGGAGTTTATTCTCCCTTAGCGATCACATGGAAGTCCGTGATCAGGTAGGGTGGGCAAATTGTGGTCACACCATCAGTGCCACATATGGTTGTGTCTTTGTGCAATATCTGTGTATAGCAGACCATGTAATCTATTCTTTCTGTTAGCCTTCGCCCTTTCTTGCTCCTTTTCAATTTTCTATCTGTTCTATCTGGAAATCTCGTCTGCCTTTCGCACGTGAATAAATACAGAAACAATATTATCCGAGTAAGAGCGTTGTCCTGTCCGAACAATCTTTAAGCCCACCCCATTTTTTGCCTACCAGACGGTAGCCGGCTCAACCGCGTGGGCGGATGAGGTTAAACCTACCAGCTGCTCAGCCTGTGGGAGTTTTCCTAAGGGTTACTCGCATAGCTCGCAAATAACTTTTTCGTTGTCTGCAAATAAGTGTCTTTCACTCACACAATAAAAAAGACTCAGACAGAGCAAATTGTCTTTTGAGTATGTTTTGGTAAACACGCGATTGTTGCGTTCTTTTTGTTTGAATTATACATATTAAAAAACAAAATATTTTTTCACATTTTTATTTAACAGCCGATTGCATTGTCTTTTTTATTATTTTCATGCTCATGTACATTTATATGTATGTATTTACATGCACACGAAGCCAAAGATCATTTCTGTTGAGTTTTTTAGTCAAACTGTCTTTTGGTGAGAGTCTTTGTGTGAGCGAAAATCATATTACTCTTCACGCGACACTCATTTGAGAGCGTCACACGAATTGGTCAATGCAAAGCGCTTGAGCGAAAACCGCTGCGAAACAAAAAAAAAGAGAGCCGCTCAGAGAGAGATCGTGTCTGCACAATCTTTTCAGTTATGTTACGAAGCAGAGCATATTAGAGCATATTAAACGATCAACTGTCATTTGCGAGCTGTGATTACTCGATATAACTTTCGTACATTCGTGACACGTTACATAGCATCGTCAACAGCGGCAGCCTCGCTGCTCCTAATGCTATAAACAGTTCTTATGTGTGTGTAAGTTAATAACGAATATCAATCTCAACACAAGAACAACAAACATTGCAACAAATATCCAAATTGCCAAACAAAACTACAATGTCAGCACACGCGCGGCCAAAACTGCTGATCTGACCAGCGGCCCGAATTCAATATCAACACATCTGCAGCCAAAACCGCTGAGCCAGCGGTTGCAGCATTTCCGCCGTCACCGCCGCAGCCGCCGCCACAGCCAACTTTAGGGCAAGCATAGGGTTCTCTAATTCAGTCTAAAAAGAGAATTGAATAAAGCCAGCTGAAACATCAGCGTATTTCCGAACTTTATTTTTACTTTTGTAATTTCCGCGATAACGGAGATTAACTGGCGCCCGAGCAGGGACCAACGCACGCGATCAACAGGACAAAACGATCCTACGTTTGTTTATAGGCAATAAAAAAAGGGAAGCCAACCAAATAAATTTGATTACAAACATAGTTACCGAGAAGTTAAGTCAGCAAGTGCCAGTTCTACTGAAAACTCTCGTTAACCCCCAGTCAGACTTTTTTAATACTGAGGACCAGACAATTAATCCTGAACTAACACACAACTTATCAGACCTTGACAAAATACCTGACATAGTTAGGAGCTTAAGGGAATTCTTCGGAGACCCTTCGACTTTCAGCTCTTGGAAGAAGAGTATCGAAAGAGTACTTTAAATATACGAACCTTTAAAAGGCATGCCAAAATATTTCGATATTTTACATACCATCGGCTTTTTGGAAAGCTCTTTTCACGCGCTAGCACGTGTTTGTTTTATTGTTGTTTGTTTTTAGTCGTTCGTGAGTTATAGCGTCGCAAACATGGAGCAAAATAAATACTACGATAAAGGCAAAAATGCATCTCATGCTGCCAATAAAATTTGTGCAGTTTATGGACCCGATACAGTTTCCATTTCCACCGCACAACGATGGTTTCAACGTTTTCGTTCTGGTGCAGAGGTGATCGAAGATGCGCCACGGTCCGGAAGGCCTGTCGTCGAAAATTGCGATAAAATCGCTGAATTGATCGAAAGAAAGCCGTAGCATCGGCCAAGAGCTGGGCATAAGTCATCAAACTTTTATAAACCATTTGAAGAAGCTTGGATTCAAAAAGAAGCTCGATGTATGGGTGCCACACGACTTGACGCAAAAAAACATTTTGGCCCGTATGGATGCATGCGAATCGCTTCTGAATCGCAACAAAATCGACCCGTTTTTGAAGCGGATGGTGACTGGCGATAAAAAGTGGCTCACTTACGACAACGTGAAGCTCAAACGGTCGTGGTCGAAAAGCGGTGAAGCTGCCCAGACGGTGGCCAAGCCTGGATCGACGGCCAGGAAGGTTCTTCTGTGTGTTTGGTGGGATTGGCAGGGAATCATCCACTATGAGCTGCTCCCCTATGGCCAAACGCTCACTTCAGACCTGTACTGCCAACAACTGGACCGCTTGAATGCAGCACTCATGCAGAAGAGGCCATCTTTGATCAACAGAGGCCGAATTGTCTTCCATCAGGACAACGCCAGGCCACACACATCTTTGGTGACGCGCCAGAAGCTCCGGGAGCTCGGATGGGAGGTTCTTTTGCATCCACCGTATAGTCCGGATCTCGCACCAAGTGATTACCACCTATTTCTGTCCATCGCGAACGAGCTTGGTAGTCGGAAGTTGGCCACAAGAGAGTCCTGTGAAAATTGGCTCTCCGAGTCTTTTGACAATAGGGAAGCGAGCTTCTATAAGAGGGGCATTATGAAGTTGGCATCTCGTTGGGAACTCGTCATCGAACAAAACGGCGCATATTTGACTTAAATCGCATTATTATAACCACTTTTATGAACAATTGAAAATTCAATAAAAATGAAGACTTTTTTGACAACCTTATATAAGGTGTCATTAGACTGGGATATAATATCCAAATGTCTCACTCTGCATTTCGCAGACAAACGGGACCTTATGTCCCTAGAGTACCAGATGACTACTCTGGTGCAAGGCAACTTAACGGTAGAAGAATTCTACCAAGAAGTTTACAGGCACTTATCCCTCATCCTAAACAAAGTCGGATGCATGGGACTAAATAAAGACGCAGAACAAATAGTTACCAAACTATACAGAGATAAAGCTCTCGACATGTTCGTGCGAGGCCTTAGAGGAGATTTGCCTCGGCTACTCGGAATGAAATAACCGTCCGACCTCCCTACGGCCCTACATCTTTGCCTTAAACTCGAAAACCAGGCCTATCGAACTAATTATGCCACGTCCAAGGGACAGTCGGCAAATTTCCGGAATACTAACCCGAAACCCATTCCAGCTCAACGCTCTGCACAATATAGCGATAACTCACGTTTCCGCCAAGCTCCACCAGTTTTTCCAAAAACTTTTACACCTCAGCATCCAATTGCAGCACCACGCCAATATTTTGTAAACTTCGGTCAACAACCACCAATCGCTGCACCTCGCCAAAATAGCATCTTTAGTTACCAACAGATATCTGCGGCTCCACGCCAACCCAATCCTGGTTACTCGTACCAACAACAGTACCAAGTGGCACCCCCTCGCCCCATGGCACCTAAGCCGCAGCAACGTCCAGAACCAATGGAGGTAGACCCTAGCATCAGGACAAAAATGGTCAATTATATCAATAGACCACAGTTCGAGAGCGGACAAGAGACAACGAAACTTTAACATTGAACTAAACGCAACTGCGGGCGAAAATAACGCAAATGACCCTAGCATCGAACAGTACGACCGAGATATCGAATACCAAGAACAATCAAACGAGTACGAACAATCTTTGGACGAATACAGCGAACAAATAGACACCGTCGACACTGACGCCATATACCTCGACTATTCGGACTTACATTTTTTAGAATAGCCACTTCCTCGCTCTCCTATTTTGAAGTAAAATTGAAGGACGGAAAAATAATGAAAATTCTAATGGACACAGGATCGAACAAGAATTATATTCAACCTCATTTGACCCCAAACCCAGTAAAAAACAAATGTCCTTTCAAAGCTAAAACTGTAACAGGAGAAATAGAAATTACTCACCATACGAAAACGCAACTATTCAATATGACCGATACCACTATCACCTTCTTCCTACTACCGACACTAAAATCATTTGACGCCATATTAGGCAACGACAGCTTAAAAGAATTGGACGCAATCATCTTTGCAAAAAGAGGATTTATGATTATCAGAGATAGTCTGCGTATTCCAATCAAAGAGAAAAAAATGCAACTCATTAGCCACATAATCCCCAGTACAGAACACTTAAACGAATACCAAAAAATGAAACTAACTACGCCGAACTATTCTCAAAACCTAACGAAAAACTAACTTACACGACCAGAGTTCAAGCCGAAATCCGCACCAATACGGATACCTCGGTGTATTCAAAATTCTACCAATACCCCATGTCTCTAAAGGACGAGGTAGATAAACAAATAAAAGAAATGTTGGACGACGGAATCATCCGACCGTCCCGGTCCCCATACAATGCACCAGTGTGGATTGTACCCAAAAAAATGGACGCCTCTCAGGAAAAAAAATACAGAACAGTTATGGGCTACAGAAAACTTAACTTACACACTATTGCGGACAAATATCCAATACCCGAGATAAACGAAGTACTGGCCCAGTTGGGCAACAATAAAGTTTTCTCAGTCATCGACCTCAAAAGCGGGTTCCATCAAATTCCTCTCAAGGAATCTGACATGGAAAAGACCGCATTCTCTGTCAATAATGGCAAATACGAGTTTACATGACTCCCATTTGGTCTCAAAAATGCGCCAGCAATATTCCAACGCGCGCTGGACGATATCCTTCACGAGCATATTGGTAAAATATGTTTCGTCTACGTAGATGATATCATCATCTTCAGTAAGGATAATAAATCACATGCCGAAGCGAACATGAAGTGCCAACTCGACAAGTGCGAGTTCTTCAAAAGAAAAGAAGAGTACTTGGGATTTGTCATATCTGATCAGGGAGTAAAAACTAACCCGAAAAAAGTCGAGGCTATCGCAAAGTTCCCACAACCAAAGACACTCAAAGACCTGAGATCATTTCTTGGCATGGCAAGCTATTATAGGCGATTTATAAAAGATTTCGCCAAACTCGCCAAGCCACTAACCTCAATGCTAAGAGGGGGGAAATGGACGAGTTTCAAAAAACTTCTCCAAGAAAAAATCCATCACTCTGAGAACGAAGCTGTCGAAGCTTTCGAAAAAATCAAAAGCTCACTTATTTCAGAAGAAGTCATTCTCCAATTTCCGGACTTCAACAAAGAATTTCATCTCACGACCGACGCTTCTAATTTTGCCATTGGTGCCGTTTTGTCGCAAAACGATCACCCAATCACTTTCCTCTCCAGAACGTTATCAAAAGCGGAAGAAAATTACGCTACAAACGAAAAGGAAATGCTTGCAATAATTTGGGCATTAAAGTCCCTTAAAAATTATTTATACGGCAGAACGAAGGTTAAGATCTTTACCGATCATCAACTCTTAACCCATTCCCTCAGTAGTTAGAATGGGAATGCTAGAATAAAGAGGTGGAAAACACACCTCGAAGAGTATGATTATGAAATACTCTACAAACCTGGGAAAGCTAATATCGTGGCGGATGCCCTTTCAAGAATTCAACCACACGAACAAGTAGAACCCTCAAATAAGCTAAACTCATTAGCTTCTACGCTACACAGCGACGAAAGATCGAGTCACGGACTTATTCCCATTATAAAAGTACCAATCAACGTTTTCAGGAATCAAATATTCCTTCAAGGTAAAATCGAATTACGATTACAAGTTCTCCCTACCATTTCCGAAATTCCATAGACACGACATCTACCGAACAGACTATAAACCCGACGACTTACTGACAATACTAAAGGACTATTCAGACCGAGCCTTAAGCCATCTATACGACAGAGGACATCATGGGACAAATACAGACACTATACCCCGTACACTTCAGTAACATCAAGATAAGATTCACTCAACTTAAAGTAGAAGGCCTGTCAGAAGAAGATCAACAGGAGGAAGAAATACTTAAAATTCACAATAGAGCACATCGAAATGCTCTAGAAAACAAAAGGCAACTGTCCGAAAAATTTTATTTTGCCTAAAATGAAGGAAAAGATAACCAGGCTGGTCTAGCAGTGTCAAACTTGCAAAGAAGAAAAATATGACAGGCAGCCTACTAACCCTGAACTCAAAGAAACCCCAATTCCTCAGTATCCAGGGCATATCGTCCAAATTGACATCTATTCCACAGTAAAAACTCTTGTCCTAACAGCCATAGACAAGTTTTCCAAACTTGCCCAAACCAAACTAATTAAATCCAAAGCAATAGAAGATATTCGTAATCCATTACACGATCTTTTATTCTATTTCGGAGTTCCAAAATTCGTTATCATGGATAACGAAAAATCCCTTAATTCAGCATCAATAACTTTCATGATGAAAGACCAGCTAGGCATACAAATTTTCAAGGCACCGCCTTATATAAGTTCAGTTAATGGACAAATAGACAGGTTTCATTCGACACTCTCTGAAATCATGAGATGTTAGAAAAGAGAAAACAAACATCGAACCTTCTCCGAATTATTAGATAGGAGTGTTTACGAGTACAACTCGAAAATACACTCAGTGACAAAAAAACGACCCTTTGAAGTTTTTTTCGGTAGATCGTTGACCATTGACCCCGACCAATACGAAAAATCCAGACAGGACAACATAATAAAACTTAAAAACAAACAAAACAGCGACTTAAAAAACCATAACAAAAACAGGAAAGACATACTGATTCGGTATTCAATGGACTCGGAAAAATACGGACTGGAACGACTAAAATAATACACGTAATAGACCTATAACAAGTACGTACAACGCTCGACAAACTTACATGGTACACAGAACGAGACTTGCAATCAAACAACGTCTGCAATACCGTTCACCACGAAATAGAATTAGCAGACTCTACATTAAGAACAATTACGTCATCATTCAAAAAAAGAATTCAGAGGGCAATCAATATGTTACGGACCGCATGGAAATATGTGGCAGGCAGCCCAGATCATGACGATCTGGTACTCTTAGAAACAATCATTAACGAACTTATTTCACAAAACAACAAGCAGGTAATAATAAACACAGAACTCGAAAAAAGAATGAACAATTTAACCAAAGTAAGCAATCAGATCATAAACTCAATAAATAAAGACAGTTTACTTAGCGACGAAATAGCTATAAATTTTCAGAATCAGGTGAGACTAATTAAAGAAGAAATAGTAAACATAAAATATGCCATTCAATGGGCAAAAATAAACATTATAAACGCATTTTTACTAGATGAAAGCAAATTAAGTTTAATAAACGACCACTTTAAAAATTATTTAACCCCTCTGAATTCAGTTGAAGAAATTATGGAATTTGCGGACGTATCAGTCCTCCACAATAAAACTACTTTACTTTACATAGTAAAGATACCAAATTTAAGTAAAGAAAACTTTAATAACTTGTTTATCCGACATATTATAAGATACAATAACATTGTCGATATAGAATTTAACGAAATACTTAAAAATGAAAATAATATTTTCGGAATTCGATCACCTTGTAAGTTTTTGGATAACTTAAAAATTTGCGATAAAACCAAAATTATTAACATCAATAATAATAAGTGATTAGCCAGGTTATTATCAGGAGAACACGCGCTGTGCGGCTTCAGTAATGCATATCACATCCCTACCATCGAGGAAATTGGACCCGGCACAATTCTATTAAACAACTTCAATGGAACAATCGGCTACAACGGCTCCAAACAACACGTCACGGAAACCTACTTAATCAACCTCTGAAACACATCGATTCTTATCAGCGAAAAAAAAATAAGCAACATAGAAACCACAGTAATGCAACCAATTCCCCCAACAATCCAAAAAACTCCAACAGAGACTGAGCGACCACGAATATTATCACTGGAAGCACTGGAGGCATTACACATCAATAACACTGAACAACTTCAACTGCTACGACCGCACGCATCAGTAAACAGGATAACATTTACAACTTTATTCCTCACTTCGATAATATTGGCCGGCGTACTACAATTTATACGACGACAACACAAGAAAGTAATACTACAGCTAAACCCAACTGCAACACCTCCGGAAGAGGAAGTAAAACCAACCACTAACTACAATATAACCGCACGGATCCCCCAAATACCACAAATTCCACAACTACCACAATTCAACAACATCCCATACTTCCGAGGATCGCTTGAGGACAAGCTCAAATTAAAGGGGGAGAAGTTAATAACGAATATCAATCTCAATACAAGAACAACAAACATTGCAACAAATATCCAAATTGCCAAACAAAACTACAATGTCAGCACACGCGCGGCCAAAACTGCTGATCTGACCAGCGGCCCGAATTCAATATCAACACATCTGCAGCCAAAACCGCTGAGCCGGCGGTTGCAGCATTTCCGCCGTCACCGCCGCAGCCGCCGCCACAGCCAACTTTAGGGCAAGCATAGGGTTCTCTAATTCAGTCTAAAAAGAGAATTGAATAAAGCCAGCTGAACCTTCAGCGTATTTCCGAACTTTATTTTTACTTTTGTAATTTCCGCGATAACGGAGATTAACTTGTATGTGTGCCTGAATGAGAACCGCTCACGCGTCATCTTTGAATCAAGGAATCACCGATGAATCTATCATGATTATTGATGAATTGCACAGTGTTACAAAAAAAAATCTAAACATACTTTCAACATTTTGTTGGGCACGTCAAACTTGGTTACTTTCTAATCTGAAGTTATGGACCAAAAACCGCAATTTCCTGTTTTGACTCATTTAAGTTGAAATATCTCACGCATGGACCATCTGATTGTTTATAGCCTTATCAATTCCGATTGCGACGAGAGGAACCTAAAATATTACGATCAATGGCTTGACAGATTTAACTCGAGGGCTGAGAAATGCGGGTTAAAGATCTGGCATTTTCAGTGTTTATTTGAAAATATCCACGCATGACTTCACGTATCGACTTAGGCAAAATTAATTAATTTATTCACATTAAAATTAATTTAAGGTTCAACCATAATCATTAAATTATGTTTGCACAGCAGTCATAGGTCAATTATCAAATAAATTATTGTAAAATTCTTCAATGATACGATACATGATTTCCTTCGATTAATTTTCTAAGGACTTTAAACCAATTCACCAGCACTCAGCATTGTACCTATTAGTCGTAATTGTATTGGTACACGTATTGAACACACTCGTTATCGAGAACCATCGAATGCATTCACTCCAGCTTGATGGCTTTTTGACAAGTGAAACGACTAGTAATGCTATATTAATGCAATTATTGGGGTCAGTTGGTTGCAATCATGAAAAAGGGGTCGTTCGAAAATTGAGTTGTCGTAGTTGGCCTTCTTAAATGTGGCTACGAAAAAGGTAAAATCTTTGGAATGTTGTGCCATCCTCATCCTCATCCTTTTAATACGACATTATTTGCTAACAAGCCGTAGACCTTTCAACAAGTCTCCGCCAAGCGCTCAAGACAAAAATGACTCACACATTGCTAAAAATACCATGTACCGCAATTCACTTCAACGGATGAGTGGCCTGCTGGTAGCCTAGACCTAAATCCGTTGGACCACAAACAGTTATCCGCTCCCTTGACTATGGCATGCTTTACTTGACATCCAAATATTGATTATTGAAGCGCGCTCTTGTTCGATCAGTGGATTATCGATGAGTAGCCAGAGAGACTTCGGCGTTGCTGGAAGGCACAGCGCTGCAATTTTGATTAAGTTGTGACCATGCCGCTGACCGAGTATTTAGAAGAAAAAAGTTTTGCAAACAAGTTTTGCACAAACAGTGACGCTGTAGGTGCAAATTTCTTTTTTCAGCTCAACACCTTTAATCTATTAAAGCAGATTCACCGAATCATTTTCAATCACGTTACTCTTCATTCCGACGTGCTGCGACATTTCGACTTCGCGTTGCATTCTTGAAACGTCGTTTTCCTCTTGTTGTAAAAATCTAATTTCGAGTTGTGGAATTTGGCAAATCTATTTACACACTTTAATTTAATGAATAAAGTAAATGAAATAGTAAAATGATTTTTTTTAATACGTAAGAGTATTATGAAGTTGCACAACTTGAAGCAAATGAACATTTATTTGTTTTGGAATTTTTGAAGATGAATGTAACCGGTGTTTGTAACAGCTTTTAAATTGTCATCCTGAATGTAGGCAACATTATTTTGACCTTTAAGCGGTTCTAGTCCTCACTAACCACTGGGGGGGTGCCCATATCAGCTCAAATGTTTCGCTTATAGCTCCGGTGTTTTTTGTCCGATCTGATTGTACTTTTCAGAATAGATAGATATTGAGCCTTGCTTGATCTATACTAAACCACGAGGGTCTTACTTGAAACTTGTGAATCTAACGGTTTTATCCCGTTGGGATGTGATATTGGAGTATTTTATGTGCGGATACTTATTTCATTGCTGACAATATCTAAGAAGGTAAACTCAAACTTGATTGGGTTCCAAAGTGCTGCTGCTGCTGGAGACGCCGACTGTACTAGTGTGACTGATTTTTGTGTGGCTGTATGTCGTCTCTTATTATTGGCATTCAGCGGAAAGTCTTTTGAGACCGTTTACACCACACAACTGTAATGGCGAAGGCTAGTCTACACCACATGGCTCCGCTGCTAGATAGGAGCCTATCGATATCGTGAGGGAAACCGGACGGTTCGCCCCGATCTTGTCGAAGTGGTGGCCGTAGAAGATGGCTCCGATGACCTAGCTTGCTCCGGTTTATCTGTATCCACATCTTTTGGATTATCGACGGTAGTTGCCGTTGTGCGGGCGTCATCCAAGAAAGCTGCTTTTAATCGGTCGATTGAGATTTTGACGTCGCGATTAAGCAGTCGAATTTTGAAGAATTTGCTTGTTTTGTCCAGTACCTCAAATGGACCCTTGTACGGAGGTTCCAATGGTGAGCGTACGCGATCTACACGAACTTACACGTGCTTAGCCTTACTGAGCTCTGGCTGCAGCAAGGATTGCCTTTTACCATGACTGGATGTACTGACCAAGGGACTGCATTCTGCTTCGCAGCTGTTTTATGCAAGACTGCAAGCCGGTCCGATCCCGAACCCCTGAGAACCGGTTCGGCTCGGCATTTTTGGGGTTCGCGAACCGGACCATGAACCTGGCGTCTTACATTTTTGACTCCTCGAACCTGAACCCGAACCGGACCACTTTTTCGAAAAATGAGGTTCGGTTCGAGTTTTCAAAATTCGACAAAACAATGACTCAACGTCTAATTGCGAAGTCGAGAAGTTTATGAAAGCTATAAACAAATATCAAAAATAAAATCTGTGAATGATGTTATAGATTCCTTTAAAAAATTGTCCAAGATTACATCCATCGACAACTGTTTCAACATTTTGGTAAAGTCATAATAACAAAGGCTTATAAAATATTCCTTTTACTATACTAGCTGTACCAGCAACTCAGGTATCAGTTTAACGAGCAGTTAAGAGCTAGTATAGATGAACAGCTCCTGGGAAGATCTAGTGCCAATTAAACTATACTAAGTCGATTCTAAAAGTTGATAATTGAAAAAAATTAAGTAACGATCATTATGATTAAGCAAATATAAATATGTTTCATTTCATGTTTCATTTTAAACGTATTTATGATTCAAAAGGCAAAATATTCTTCTAAGTGCACGCGAACCAAGGTTCGAACCAGAATCTTGGGTTCAGGGGTTCCAAGAACCGGTCCGCGAACCGAACCTTAGATTTTACAATGGGTTCGAACCCCCGGACCGAACCTCATGGATAATATTAAAGGTTTGCAGCCTCGGTTTCGTTTGGATGATTCTGTCTAGGATTGAGAAATTCACCTGGAATGCGGAGTTGCGAACCAAAGAGCATCTCAGCTGTGCTATCTCCTGAATCCTCTTTCAAGGTGATACGTAATCCCAGAAGCACTAAAGGTAGGACGTCGCACCAATCGTTGGTCATGTGACACTTAATGGCGGCTTTGAGAGTCCTGTGCCAGCGCTTCACTATTCCATTTGACTGTGGATGGTAGGCTGTGGTGCGTGGGTGTTTGATTCCCAGGATGCGCATCAAGCCTGAAAAGATTGCTGATTTGAACTGCCGTCCTAGATCACTAGTGATGTGCAATGGGACACCAAATGATTGGATCAATCCATCTATGAGCGCTGTAGCAACAGTTTCTGCAGACATGACAGGAATTGGGATTGCAGCGGGCCACCTTGAGAATCTGTCGATGCAAGTAAGGCAGTATGGATTTCCCTGTGAGACTGGTAATAGACCAATGATGTCTATGTGGATCTGGTCAAGGCGCTGATCAATTGGTCTGTAGCTCCCCATTGTAGATTTGTTGTGGCGTTGAACCTTGCACCGTTGGCATTGCGTGCACGTGCGAACAAAATTTCCAATGTTCTGTGACACAGACGGCCAAAAAAATCGATCCGAGGCCAGCCTTTGGGTAGGCCCTGCGGCCTGGATGTGCCAAGTTATGGATTTTTTGCATAACTTGTTTGCGTAGATGGCTCGGAACGAACGGTCGTACTGTATTCTCTTTGATATCGCAATAGAGAAATGATGACGTGTTCAGTAGAGAAACTTTTTTCAGTTGTAGCGAAGACTCCTTATTTTTAAGCAGATTCTGTAGCTCTGGATCTGACACCTGGGCAGTAGCGATAGCTTCAAAGTCAATTTCAGTAATCGTGTTGATCCGTGAGAGTAAATCCGCTAATTCGTTGTCTTTGCCATACACATGTTGTATGTCAGTAGTGAACTGGCTGATAAAATCCAGATGCCTTCCTCTTCGTGGAGGTGTTTTTTCCATTTTTTGTGAGAAGGCGTAGATTATTGGCTTGTGATCCGTAAAAATAGTGAATTGTCTGCCTTCCAGAAAGTGCTGAAAGTGTTGTACTGCCAGATAAAATGCTAACAGCTTGCGGTAATAGGTTCCATAGAGTTAGGTTTGCGCTGGATTCAGTTTCTTTGAGAAGAATCCCAATGGCTGAAGTTTGCCATCAACCAGTTGGTGTGCAACAGCCCCCACAGCGTGGTCTGAGGCGTCAATGCTTAGCGTGCGTGTTGCCTTTGGAGACAAAAATGTGAGCAGGGAAGCGTTGGCGTGTTGATCCTTGCATGCTTGGAGTGCAATTAATGTATCATCCGTCCACACCACTGGAGTCTTATCATTTTTCATATTGCCCTTGATGAGCGATTGTAGTTTGATTTGATGGATGGCAGAGACTCGTGCTTCTAATGGCAAAAGTCCATTACCGTCGATTTTGTGACCAAGGAATTGTACATCTGGTTTGCCGAATTGACATTTGCTAGCGTTGATTGTCAATTTGTTGCCTTGAAGTCTCTTCAACACTGTTCTTAAATGTAGCTTGTGCGCCTCCATATTTATCTAGGCAACGAGTATGTCATCGATATAGATAAATACGAATTCCAAGTCAGGGAAAACATTATGCATGAATCTTTGAAAAGTTTGCGAGGCCAATCCGAACGGAGAAATTATCGCCGTCTTGGGAATGTCATTTGGCTCTACTGAAATGTGGTCGTATACTCGTTGCAAATCGATGACCGAAAATATGCGAATTTTTTATTAGCAGCAGTGAGCTTTTCTCCAGAGAGTCTGCGTGGGCGGGCAAAAACTGCCGGGCCGGTGGTTTTGGTAACGTGAGTTACGTTAGAGGGAGATGGTTGTGTGTTGTGCTTATGCAAGGCAAGGTGCTGAACTCCTTGAGTAGATTGGCAACATCATCATTTAGGACCTGCGAAACAATTGTAACCTCACAGGTCCTCGATGCGGCTCCAAGCACATGCGGTGATGTTTTTGATTCGATCAGCGTACGTCGTTTAGAGTCGACCAGCAGATCATAGTGGCTTAAAAAATCTGATAAATGTCCAGACAAAGTCTCGACGAAGTCCAAGTGAAAGCTTAAGGCGCCTTTCACCAAACGTTTTGATGGGCGTGCCCTTTGCTGGGAATAGATTGAAAGTGTTTGTTTTACTGGACTTATCTTTAGTAAGGGCTGGAAGAACTGATTCGTTTGCACCTGTGTGAATGAGAAACTTGTGTTTGGTGCCCTTGTCGAAAACTGTTCTGCGTGCCACATGGTTTTCATCTTCTAGTTCGGCGGGCGGCGAAAAAGATGATTTTTTTTTTTTTTTTTGAGTCTTTTTACCCTTGCTGCCAAAATTTGCATGATACCAGCATGAAGACGGAGAATAGTCGCCACTTTAATTTCCTGGTGAACGGTTCTGCGAACGGGACCGAGTGACCGAGAGCTAACTGCAGTATACCAAGCAATCCTGCATTTCAAATACTCTCTTGAAGGCAGACCATTCGTCATCTTGACTGATCACAAACCGCTTACTTTTGCTTTTTATCGCAAAACGTCAACTGGATTTTATCAGTCAATTTTGCACCGACATTCGCCACCTTCCGGGAGTGGATAATAATGTCGCAGACTTTCTTTCACGCATCCAAGCCATCCATACGGACACAATCAATTTTGAGGATTTGGCAGCACAACAACAAGAGGATGAAGAACTTAAAATGCTTTAAAGGGAAGATTCCGAAAAATCAATTGTGTTGACGAAGCTCACCATTCCAAACTCAGCTAAGCAGTTCTACTGTCAGGTGCTACAAGACAAAATACGACCATACGTCCCAAAAAACCTTAGCATGCTTGTTGTCCGAAAACTACACTCGGTTTCTCACCCAGGCATTAAAGCAAGAAAACAATTGGTAGCAAGTCACTACGTTTGGCCATATATGGCGAAAGATGTGGCGTCCATAGTGCGTGCTTGCATGTCATGTCAAAAAGCTAAAGTTTTTCTTTACACCAATTCACCATTAGGTGACTACGCTTCGGTAGATGTTCGATTCGAACATATCAGCATATAGTCTGACCTCTTCCAATATCAAATGGGTTTCGATATTGCCTAACCTGCATTGATCGATATACGAGATGGCCAGCTGCCATCCCTCCTGTGGATTGTGCTACGGCACAATCCGTAGCAACTGCACTTTTAAGTGGCTGGATTTCGCTCTTCGGAGTTTCTCTTTGAATAACAACAGATCTGGGACGGCAATTTGAATCAGATATTTTTCGCGAACTATCTAATTTGTTTGGGATATCACACTTGCGTGCAACAACTTACCACCCACAGTCAAATGGCGTGATTGAGCGAAGGCATCGAACGTTGAAAGCTTAGATTAAATGCACCGACCCAACTAATTGAACTACCGCACTCCCATTGGTACTTCTCGAACTACGTTCGACCATAAAGGGTGATATTGGTTTCAGTCCCGCAGAAATGGTTTTCGGAGCTCCACTTAGAATTCCTGGTGAATTTCTAACTCCTCGTTCCCACAACACAACCGAAACTAACTTCATCAAGGAACTTCGCAAAAGCCATTTCTAAGTTACCAACTACCAAACCTGCCCGCCACTGTTTTTTTCAGGAATTCATAGTCAGCATTGAGCGATTCTAAATACGTTTTCATCAGAGTCGACCGAGTTAAAACCGCTTTGGAACCGAACTATGAAGGGCCTTTCGAAGTGATCGAAAAGCGCGACAAATACTTCATACTCAACACATACACTTACGATTCATCAGCGTCATCTACTTCTACAATGCCTACTAATGACAACAAAGAACCACAGGAATCAGAATCCGTACCAACCGAAACGCGCCATCCAAATACGTATCCGTACTCGAAAACTAGAAGGGGGGTACTGTGGCAACAGTTTGCACTGTTCGAACTCTCACGCATCAACTAGTGTGAGATACATTTTACCACACCATCTCAAACCAGTTTGTCATCACTAGGAACTTAGCTACCGAAGCAGAGTGACGCGGACTTGTCACCAAAAAAGCACATTGTTATTATTAAGTCTATTAAATGTAAATAAAATACGATTGGTGTTCCAAACATATAAATTTACTAAAATCTGAACGGGAACTTGCTGTGCGTAGACAATTATTTTCATTACGATGTGTAAGGTCTAAGCTACTTTCATGGCTCCTCGAAGCCCCAACTTGTAACGCATTTTGCGTTAGGGCCACTTTAAAAACCACACAGGTTAAATTAAATTGCACACATTTTCAAAAGCAACAAATATATCTACACAAACTGCATTTTTTAGAAAACAATTTTTTTTACAATAATGTATACAGAATGCCACAAAATTAAATAATATGGGCGTTCAAACACACAATTTTGGTAAAAATTCGGGTGTTTTGTGACTAATTTTCAATTTTTGAGGCCCCTTTTTCTATAAAAGTGAACATTTTAGTATTAAAAACGATTCCACATATTCTGGCTCGCGTGCACGCGTTGCGGAACCCCTTACACACACATTTTTTTCTACCAATTTATAGAATAGATATGTTTCGTCATTGTCAGAACTGGGATCCAAGAAGGTTCTGCACGGTGGCTACATTTTGCTCGAGTATTCACTCCTACGCTTTCCCTTATTAATTTTAAACATTTGTTCCTAGCTGGTGCGTTAAGATGTGCAGCTCTTCCAACACTTACAGCTTCTGAAATATGCTCGTCAATGGGAATCTAGGGCAATTTTACCCTGTAATAATAATCTGTTTCCCTATTACTAAGAAAACGATGAATTGCATTATCTGGAACTTGATTGGTATCTAAAATTCGGATCCTTAAAAGGTCAATGTCTTTTGACGTCATTTGGCCGGCTGCCATGTCCGCCGTGTAATGCCGCAAAAGGTTGGTCTTCTCGCTGTCGCATTATCTCTGTTAGTTCAAAATACTTAAATCAATCCCTGAGAAAAGTTCCATCAATGTCACTGTGTGGATCATGAGAAGATGGAGTGCCTTGGAAAACCAAAGATCACCTTCAGGGCGTAGTTGTCAAAGATCGCCACCAAAAGGAGTTTCTCTATTATTGAAAATCTGGTCTAACAGAGAGTCCAAAAAGGAAAACATTTTCGTTCCGACCGTGGAAATTTCGTCTATAGTGAGAAGCCTAAGATCTTTAAACCTTGTTCGAAGAGTATTTAATAAGTCTGATCCTAAATCTTTAAGTACAGACCCGGACTGACTCAGTTGAGTTGAGAACATGGAATGAAGGGTTGTAGACCCTATTCCGAAAGCTGGTTTTCCTGTGGGAGCGCACAAGAAAATCTTTGCAGTTGAGGTTGCACCAACTCCTATTGAAGGAGAAGGACTGATATATTGCTGATAAAAGTCTACTCTTGCCGACACCGGCTCCGCCACCTACGAACTCATGAAAAACTTAATCGTTTTTGACATTTTGAAGAACTTATCTGAAAGATGATTTTGGCTTTATTTATAAAGATCTAACCATGCTGGTTTAGTTTTTAGTTAATACAATTATCGGGAGCTTTTGTAGTTTGACTGATGGTACAAGGTGGTGGTGCTGCTAAGCACCGATGACGATCGATAACGGTTAGTACTGGGGATCTTTCGGCTAGTACTCGTCCGGATGGGAGGGATCTTTTCTCTAACCTAGTTTGTCACACACAAGAGAAATTTTTGTGCTAACAAGGCCAAGAGATGTTGTAAAAGAAGTACCCAAGAGTTCATGCATCACTTCATCGGAGTTCGGTGTTTTAACTCCATCTTACCCGTCCAACCATGTTAACACTTTTCGCTTAAACTATGTGTTGTAGGGTGCAAACGTCACTGTCTTGGGGGCTACCCGAAACGATTAGCGCTAACAATGATGAACCACAAAAAAACACGTCTTGTTTCAATCTTTTCCTGACTTCATTAGGAGTGGGAGGTTTATTTACTTCAGTGCGTTTGAAATTTGTAATACTCCTTATCGTTACATCTATGGACTTAACTTAGCTAATGAGTACTTTGGGACATGGGACTGGAACATTGAACATTAACTCTCAACATTTCGGCATTTCCGATATGTGTGCTCTTGAAGTGGAACGCTCGGGCCATTGAAGCGTTGATACTACACACAGGCTCGCACGGATCAATTAACGCTCGCGTCTCGATCGTGGTGGCGCCATTATCGACTAAGATCGTGGCAGTGGGCAGCACTTGAGGACTTCGGTGCTGCAGCAGTGTGATCAAGGTTGGAGATCGGAGTGGCGTAGTAGTCTGGGATCGTGGTGACGGGACGGTTGGCATAGGAGATGCCCGTGGAGATTGTTTTCTTCGAAAGTCATGAAGATGAAGAAGTGTGTGGTGATCCTTATCACACAGCCGAAATCTGTCTCCACTTCGACAAGAGCGCCCAGAGTGCTGGTGAGCGAGACAGTTCAAGCAGTACTTATTTATTATCACTGCTCGAAAACGTTTTTCCACTCTCAAACGTAAGAATCACCTGCAGCGCTTCAGTGGATGATTGCCTCGGCAGACTCGGCAACGATCAATACCTCGAGAACATCTGCGGTCAACGGCTTCTTCAAATTTTCGTGGGGGTGGTGCCATGATAATTGGACAACTATGAAATGAGAACAATGAAGACGAAGGATTAGCTGCAGTGGTTATTGGAAGTAGCGGATTACAAATACTGAGGATCGAAGATTGGTTTAAGCGAGTATGGAAACTACATCCTTATTTGGGCTTGGAGGTCTACCTCCGTCGGAAGAAAAATTAGTGTAAATACAGGTCTTCTTATAATACCACGCGCCGTACGGATATCTACCACGCAAACGTTTTCGTCTGCATCGGGATATGTACTGGTTACACGGAGATTTTTTGTAGATGTCTGCCATTTGATCCTTTTATGCAGTTCCTTCAGGTACTCTTCCTTCCATCGAAGGCAGAACTGCTGGTTAAGAGCCTTTAGCCTCTGCCAGCGATTTATGATGGACATGGCACTGGTCTTAATTTCAGGCTCAGATACGGGAAGAGGGTCTTCAATCTTTGCTAGGAGAGTAGATATCTCTTCGAACGTGTACTTCATGGATGAAGTACAGTGCTTTAAAGCGTTTCACTCCTGCTTCCCACAGGCCACCCATGTGTGGAGCGCTTAGAGGATTAAAGCGCCAGGTCAAGTTTTGATGGCTGTATTTGGCAGTGATAAGCGCCTTTACAGCCTCTTGGAACTCATGGGTGAGGGTCCTTGAGGCTCCGACAAAGGTCTTCCCATTATCGGAGTGCATTTGCTGAGGACAGCCACGCCTGCAGACAAATCGAGCGAATGTGCTGAAGCACACAAAGATACACACGTACCCTTTAGTTATGCGACTACCGCGACCTGCGTAATTTTGCATAACGTCGAAAGGGCCCGCAAAGTCAACACAAGCATGGGTAAAGGGTCGCGAAAACGTCGTTCTTTCCCTTGGTAAGGTGCCCATAAGCTGGGTTTGAAGCCTCTTTCTTTGGACCAAGCAAATCTTACAGCCGTTGATGGTGGATTTTACCAGGACTTTAAGCTTGGAGATCCAATAATTGGATCGGATAAGCCGCACTGTCAGTTGATCTCCACCGTGGAGAGATATGCGGTGTGTGAAACGCACAAGTAACCGCGAAAATGAACATTTATACGGAAGGATGAGGCTTATCGTAACTCAAAGAATCGGACGCCCTTACTCAACCGCATGCCCTCAGTAGTGCTTCATTGTCAATGAAAGGATTCAAACTGCTGATGCTACTTGATGGCGGAAGCTGCCGATTCCCTAGTAGACAGGAGTACTCCTTTTGATATTGGGTGCGCTGAGTGTAACCAATGAGCACGTTCTGAGTCTCAGACAGCTCCTGACTGCTGGGCTCAGCTGTCACGTGCGCAAGCGTCTTTTTACAACGCTTGACGAATCGGATGACAAAATCCATTACTCGGATTGCCTTGTTAAATTCAGAAAATCGGTCTAGCAGACCGAAAGATGTTGGCACCATGGTGAAAGTGCATCTTACTGCACGCTGCTCCATGTCAGTCTCATGGGTCTCCCCTACCACCGATGGCCACTTGTGCTTTGGAAGAACTAGCCACTCAGGTCCCTGCCACCACATCTTGTTGTTCAGTAATTCTTCGGCTGATACCCCTGCTCGCGTGGTCTGCCGGGTTGTGTTCGGATATGACATGGGACCATTTGCTAGGATCAACAGACTCCACAATTTTAGACACTCCACTCCTTGTCCAATTACAGGGTGGCTTGTTCAGCCATGCCAGTACTGTTGTGGAGTCCGTCCAAAAATATGTCTCGAATCGATCCGCAGGTAATTCTGGAAGAACTGTCGCAACCAGTTCTGCGAGGAGCACTGCTCCGCACATTTATAGCCGCGGTAATGAAACGGTTTTAACTGGCGCTACTCTGGTTTTGCACAGATGAGATTTAATAAAGTCCCATGCTCTGACTCGGTACGCACATAAATTGCAGCCCCATATGCCCGCTGAGAGGCATCACAAAGTCCGTGGTATTGAAGCTTTGCCGTTGGATCAAAATGAACCCATCTAGGAATACGCACTTCACGTAGGGTAGGATAATTGGCAAGGAACTCCTGCCAATTTTGCAGAAAGTCCACCGGAAGCGGCTCATCCCATGCAAGCTCTCACAACCAGAGTCCTTGCATAAATATTTTTGCTCGAACAATGAAGGGTGCAAGCCAGATCAAATAGCTGAGCTATCTGGGACAGAACTTCACTCTTCGTAAATGAGTCTGATATTTGTAACTTTGGTGGATCAAAGAAAACCTGATTAGTATTTGCCTGTTAGTGAGTCAGCTGACAGTAGGTGGTCTTTCGGAATATCCCTTAAAACATCCTTTGTGTTGGAGGTTAATTTTCTCAACGGAAAGCCCGCACTGTCGAGTGCCGTTTTGAGTTCTTTAATGGTGAAAATGGCAGCGTGCTTAGAATGAGCGCCAGCTAGAACGTCATCGACATACATAAATTTGGAAATTAGCCAGCAGGTACTGTTCACTCACATCTTGAACAAATTGTTGCAAAACACGGATCGCTAAGAACGGAGCACACGTCACTCCAAGGGTAACTGTGTCAAGTTCGAAATCGCACAACTCTCCCTTTTTATTACGGAAAAGAATTCGTTGGAAAGGCCTGTAATTTGGATTCACTAGAATTTGTCTATACATTTTCGTTATATCAGCATTAAAAAAGTAACGGAAAACACGCCAATATAGGATCTGCATGGTTAAATCGGAATGCAGGACAGGACCTGGATATAATATGACAGCGTTATTTTGCTCTTTTAATGGAATTTTTCTCTTTAATCGACTCTCGTTTTTATGAAACTGAGCCAGCGCAATGGATCTTGAGTGTCCCAAGCCTATGTGGTCAGGATTCCGGAATGGTAGAGTAACCATAAATCTACCGTCCTCATTCCTCTTAGTGGTTTGAACAAAATTGCTTTCACAAAGGGAATTAGATTCTCTGATTAATTTTACTGGAAGGTCTTTCACCACCCAAAATTTCGTCAGGAGTTTATCAAGCGCAATCTCGGAACTGAGTGAAACTTGAGTCGGAAAAGAAGAGATTACTTTGGATTTGGCTTTTGGGATTGGCCTTGTAAGAATCCATCCAAATATTGTTCCTTGACCAAGTAACGTTCCACAAATATTTGGTTGAGAGCCAGTGAGGACAATGAATGGTAGAATATCCGCACCTATAAGCACGTCTATTTGCGAGCTTTTATAGAAACTCGGGTCAGCCAGTTGGAGATTTGGCAAATTTCGTAACTAATCTTGCGGAATCGTGTAAGCAGGCAGGTTTCCTGCTAACTGTGGTAGCACAAATGCTGATGTATCGATATAGATCCGTGGCTTTATAGCAGAGCTCACTTGAAAATGAAATAACTTATGGGGCTGGGCCATAACTTGAGCTTGGATGGGTTGGAAGGGCAGTTTAATCTTATTAAACAGCCGCTCAGAAATAAAGGTGGCTTCTGAGCCTGAATCAATTAACGCACGCGCCTTGTACTTGGTACCCAAAAGACTCATATGGATTATTGCCGTGCCAAGGAGAACCCCATGCGAATTAGCAGCCAAATAGTTCTGTACATTCGTCTGTTGAGTTGAAGGAATGGACTGTAAAGACATGGAAGTGTCACCACGATGTTACAACGACATTCCCGGAGTTGATGCCCTCTACCAAAGCAGTTTAAGCACAGCTTCTGCTGGCAATTGCAATTTTGCCTTTCTTGCACAGACATTTGAAGGAATCGTGGACACAACCGGATTGGATGGTTTTCGTTAGAGCTTATCTTAAGCGACTGAGCATGACTTGGTCTGTGGTTTCAAATGTGTTTAGTTTTTTAGGAACTATATTAAGATTGAAAGATTTTTGACTGCATTGATGACTGGGGCCTGGTTGTAAGTCCTCAAAAGCCTCCAACGTACGATATCTGGCAATTTGATTTGGCAATTTTGAAGAGCATAGGAATATTAACAGACAGTCCCAGAGAGAGGTTAAACCAGATTTTAGCTGGCTTTTTACCAACAGTCTCTTATTCTCAAAACGCTGTTCTAAATAAGACCAAGCCGTTACGAACCCTTCGTTGGTCAGCGGAGCTTTGGAATCAATGGATCGCGCCTCACCACTAGTTTTAGCAGTGAGGTGAAATAGTTTTTCAACCGGAGTCAGCCCAGTGTTGTTGATGTACACCGCGGTGAAAAGGTCACGAAACGTACGCCACTTTAGGTAGTCACCGGCAATTAACCTCAGTATCGCATGGAGGAAGGCTGCATCCTCTGGGTGCAGGGGTTATCATCTGTGGATTTGGTCTGCTTGTTGCTGTGGCTTGCTCGATTTCGTTTGTCAGCTGAGCTGTACATCGCTCATAGACTGAATAGCAATATTCATATTTTGCCTGCATGGATGGAAAATCTACGTTGCTCATTTCTTGCTGCTCGCAATCGGATTCTACCTTGTCTCACAAACATTTTATTTGATTTTGAGCTGGTTAACGGAGAGATCAGAGCTTGACAGAACCGCAACCCTGCCGACAAACTGGCTGTGTCTATCATCTACTGGCAATGAACTTATTTAATGCTATCTTAGCTTCTGTCAACGCCATTTCGGTTTTTGAACGGGTGGACATGAGACCTGTTTGACTACATAGTTGGGATTCAGCACCCTTTGTCGATACAGGGGAAGAATTTTCGCTCTTAGCTCTTCTTCGCACTAGTTATGAATCTTTGGTTACGTATGTGGACAGTGATGCAGAAGAACTTTGACCTGTGATGCGAATGGACGGATGTGGTAGCTGATTCTCGCTGACCTTCTTGTCCCCTGTTGACATAGTACGCTCTATTGAGCCCTTATGAGGTTGTATCGGAATGGGAAAAACAATCAGAAACAGACATCGTTCGTATAAGAGCAAAATAACCGAATTTGGAACGGAAATGGAACCAAACTTTGCCGCAACGGATAGGTTCGATAACTCCAATCGATACTAAAATGGACACCGGCACTAAAATCAATCAAATTTAACGGAAAATATGGTTTAAATGCCGATTACTGGCCGCTCTGATATTAAAATTTGGTGATTGAAAATATGGCAGATTGCGTATGTGGAAAAAATGGTTGTGCGTATTTAGATGTTTTTTTATTTATTTTTTTGTTATATATAATATGTTTCAAAATTTATTTTATTGAATTTATCCCAATATGTAAATGACGCAGATTGTTTATAAAAACGTGCAGTGTAGAGCGGCCCCAATTCAGTGTTTGACGATCAATAACAATGGAATTATCGATGGGTTTGTATGTATTTTTTTTTATTTGTATAGGGGGGAAAGCGTTGAAAGCCGAATAGTGTCCGACTTGGGACGGCCTCACCCACTAAAACCACCCCTAATCTCCGATTCCCTCTCGCGGTACCACCGCAAAGTATTACTTCACGAGGGGGAGCTGTCATGAAAGCCTCCACTAGATTCCAATCTAGGATTTGAAGTCATTCTGCGCTGTCTTTCAGTGCGACGCAAGTTCTAGATTATTACTGCTGCATAGTTGCTAAAAGCAGACCATCAAGTCATTAACTATGAGTGGTCTCCCAATCCCTATACTTAGTTCTTCCCGTTCAGTAGCAAATCTAGGACAGACAAAAAGGACATGTTCATCGTCTTTTAGGATCTTTAGTGTGTGCAAAAAGGAAGGAAGAGGTCTCATGCTTAAACCTAAACAAGTAGGACTTGAAGCAACCATGTCCCGTCAGTGCTTGCGTCATGTAAAAGTCGAGCTGCTTGTGCTTCCTGCAAGCCCACAGCCGTAAATCCGGTATTATCCGTCGTGTCCATTGACCGTTGGTAGTAGGTTTGTATGTATGGGTACGTCAGGGGACTAAAAGATTGGATGCAGTCAATTGACGGATGCTGTCTCTTGTGTGTTGGCGGAATGGATGCACTAATAGTGCGTAGTGCGAATGACTGTAGATGCACTTGTATGTATGTGTGCCAATGCAAATAAAAAATCAATGCTTAGTTAATATATTTATAATACCCGTTACTCGTAGAGTAAAAAGGGTATACTAAAGTCGTGCAAATGTATGTAACAGGCAGATGGAAGCATCTCCGCTATCATAAAGTCCAAGCATCAACAACCGAGTCGATATAGCCATGTCCGCCTGTCCGTCCGTCCCACGTTGGGGCGCCTAGAGCAAATTCCGCGCCAACATTGATATTTTTTTTTGAGATATTGAAGAAAGTTTAAATGCAACTTTAAAGATGATAAAATTTTGCATAATAATCTGAAAGGAAAATAGTCTAGGATATTTGGTTTTCGCATAACACTTATTTAAAGTTAATCTTTCGAACTCGACTTTAAGCAATTCACAGAGAAGGTCATTTTAATGTCTGTTCGCAATCGTTTTTCATGAACATGAAACAATTATGGGGATATGTGGCAATTGAAAGTATAAGTTTTGACTTTTCTCAGTTCATTAGTACCTTTTGCCTTTTCTGAAAAATTTGAATTTTAGTAAGTGAAATCATTTCCGAAATTCAAATGTCGCCAGCCCTGGAACCTTAGCGCGCATTTACAATACGAAGCGCTAATGAAAGGCATTAGTCAGCTGTTTTAAGCCCTGGTTTAAACATCTGTTTTGTTTGTTTACTTTCTTCATATTTGCGAGTGGATTAAATTTGGAAACACTTTTCTATAAATAAGCATGGAAAATGAAGCAGGTAGTGTTTACTTTAAGCTCGTGACGTGAAATGTGTTGTTTTTAATATGTTTAATATGTTTATATGTATATTTACAAGTGTTTAGAGCTTTCGTAATGTCACTGTGATATTGTCGGTAATTTGACAGCCTATGTGTGTATTTAATGCCACAGCAAAGTTTACAAGAATTAAGTTATTTTAGGAACAGATTCGATTTGCTATAGTCGAAGAGAACTTTTTGGCATCATGCAAAGCTCGGGAAGTATATTGATGAGAGACAAGTTCGTGCACCTGGAGGAAGAGATGAAACAGCGTACAACATTTGCTGGGGATAATTTGATTGATCTCAAGCGGAAGCTTATTAGATTTATCTCGGAATTTAAAACTCGATGGATGCGTTCACATAGAGTGGAAGAACGGTTTCTCAGAGTCAATCAAACTTGGCTAGATGGAATCATCCCCTTCGTGTACGAGCCGAAGCGAGGCCGCAAAGAACTATCTTTTGATGAAAGCAGTAACAGATCAAAGCTTCGAAAAACAAAAGATTTGCGGGACAGCTATTCACAGAGTATGCTAGCTCTTGCAACCGAAGTAGGCAATGGAGAGACTGTTGTAAGATCGCAATGCGCGGACAATCAAATGTCAAAAGAAGAAGCACTAGCTGTCTTGGTCGAGGCTCGATTGTCTCGATTTCAATACAATATTGTTCGAAATTCGGCGCCAGAGAGATTCCCCCTCTTACTATGCTGTTCAATCAGCGAAAAAGGAGTGCTATGCACCAAAAGAGAGCATTCGTGTTAGTGAGACAGTGGCAGAAGTGAGCCTTCAAGCTCTTCTGAATCATACCGCGCAGCGCCTTGTACTTTTAAAAAGTAGCGAGATCGAGCTGTTGAGCTTAAGCCAGAGAAAACAGATTTGTCTTTTCACAAAGTGAGGATTCGATGGAAGCTCAGGACACAGTTCCTATAAGCAGGCGTTTCATGGCACAGATACCAGCGATTCCTCGGTTTTTATTACACCCATTGTGCCAATTATTATGAGATGTGTAGACGTGGTTATTTGGTAGAACCCTCGACCCAGCTCTACAATTTGTAAAGGAAACACCCAGTGTTTTGCTGGCAGAAAATGATAGAGTCGAGAATGAAATTCAGCGACTTATTAATGGATGGATTCGGTTTTTTGAATGCCTTCTGCATTTGTCCTACAAATTGCCTATAAGAAGGTGGCAAGCCAGATCGGTGGAGGACAAAGAAATTGTTTCCAAGACAAAAAATCGAATTTAGAACGAATTCAAGGAAAAACTAGGCTTACTTATTGATCTCCCGAAACCTGGATTTGGCAGTAGTAATGATGGTAACACTGCAAGGCGATTTTTTCAAAATGCAGAATTGTCTGAAGAGATAACAAAGATAGACATCGGTTTGCTTGAAAGAATGCACACTATATTAATAGTTGTTTCATGCAACCATGATATTAATGTGGACAAATTTAAAAATTACGCCTTAGAGACTGCTAGGCATTTCGTAAATGTGTACCCTTGGTATAATATATCGCCAACTTTACATAAATTTTTTATTCATGGCCCGGAAATAATTAAGTATGCATTGCTCCCAATTGGCCAATTAACCGAGGAGGCCCAGGAAGCACGAAACAAAGATTTTAGGTTTTACCTAGAACATTTTTCGAGAAAATGCAGTCGGGAAAAGTGCAACCTCGATGTTCTGAATAGAATGTTAATTACCTCGGATCCTTTAGTATCGAGGCATGACAAGAGTCAGGAAAAAAAATTAATCAAATGCCAAAATCAGCTTTAGATTTATTACAAAATGTACCTGAGGTTAAAGAGGAACACTCTAATTAAAGCGATTTTTTGGAAAGTAGCGATGAGGAATAACGAAATAGAAGTCTAAAAAGTTTTGAAAACTTGACCAGATTATTCCTACGAAAACTATATACTTTTCCGATTGTAAAGAAAAAAATTTTTGAAATAAGAATTTTTACAAAACAAATGAACATTCCACTAAATATTTGTAACTTTTAAGTTTTTTTGTAATACTTTACAAGACTCTTTTTAGACTTTTTTGCCCCACTGTGCGTCCGTCCGTCTGTATGAACAGCTAGATCTCAGAGACTAGAAGAGCTAGAGCAACCAATTTTTAGATGTAAGCTAGCGTTGTCTACAGGCAGATCAAGTTTTTTTCAAATTTTGAGTATTTTGGAACATGGGACTGGAACATTGAACATTAACTCTCAACAAACCCTATTATATTGATGTTTCTCGTTCAATACCCCATCCCTTAATTCTCTAGTCCAAATTCATTTTATAACTTCAATGAATAATCTTGGTAGCCGTTTCTAGACCAAAGGTCATTTCTTTTAAATAATAACGAAAACGTTTCAATTCAAAATAACAACAGTAGTGTTAAGTCTAAAGCGATATGCGGTGTTTGTTACTAACTTATATTAAGGACCAAGATTCGAAAAAATTATTTATGTATAATGAATTAACAACAAGGGGTTACTGCAATTTGGATTACCTTAACTTTTATACAATATTTACGTGGTTGATTGTTTTGAGTACATCTGCGCATGCAGGCCTGTTTGCGACGAAAAACAGTTACTAATGTCAAAACTGCAGACTTAAATTTGGATTTTTCTTTTCAACTTATTAACTCGATTATGTGTGCTTGTTCAAAGATATTTGAACAAGGGCATTTGAAGCCAGGTACCTGCTTGGTGTGCTTGTCACTAAAATAGTATATGTACAACAAAACAACCCTTGTGTGGACACATCTGGTAGCAATAAAATCCCCCAAGCAACATATGTATATTGTAAATGTTGCTAGGACCATACAAAATGTTGCGTGGGACGATCCCAAAAAGATACTATAAAAGCCGACAAAAAAACTAAATAAATGCATTCATTTACAACAGCTCCATGCACTGCTTGGACCACTCACAAATATACTTGTGGTTTATTCATGGTCCTTCGTCCCTGTAAAGGCAACGTGCTAAATCGAACAGCATTTGCTCAGATCGAAAAAAAGGATTCCGAGCGATTGCCAGCAAGGAAAAACCTGAGGAATTGATCAGAAGGAGGGACCTTCTGATCACACTGGCCTGCCAAACGTAGGTAACATCCTGCGTTTTCGGCAACCTTAATAGTTGCCACACGCAAAAAACGGCAACGTTCATAGTTGCCACACACAAAAAACGGCAACAACAATTTCCAAGAAATAGGTTAAAAAAAAAAAAAAAAATTTATTTATATAATAAAGTAAAACAAAAAAAAAAAACACAATTTTGTTTTATGAATGTTTTGACAAAACAATTAAAAATATTATTAAAAGAAAAAAAGAAAGATTTAAAAATGACTCTTACTAGGGAAAAATTCACAGCGGTGTTAGAGTGGCCGTCCTCACCTTTTGAACGAGCAGTTGACAGACCTGCGAACAGCATGGGAAGCACAAGTAGTAGGAGATGATAGCTTTCAATTTCAAATAGACCAAATATGGTCAAAATTTGAGTCTCAGAACAATATGTTAGTAGAGAACCAAAAAAGGGTAAAGAAAAGCGACTACTTTAGCTCAAACACATTCAATGCACAATTAGATGCAAAGAAAAAAATTTTAAGCGAGAAAAGCTCTAAAAAAGCACACCTATCCAGCTCAGCGTGGGAAAATGGAAAAAAATAAAAGTTTTATAGCAACAGCGAAAGATTGAGAACGACGAAATGAAAGAGGTAGCAATGTCATTTCAGAAAGAAATACTGGATTTAGAATTTAAAAGGCTTCAAAACCTTTTCGAAGGGTTAGCAGAGTTACAAAGTAGCCTTGAAGAACAAAGTGTAGTAGAGGATGAATTGGAAAAAGTAAGCTTTCGATATCAAAAAGAGGCAACGCGAATTATAAAGTCAAAAACAGGCGAAAGCCGGCTGAAGCTAAAAGAGGTTAATATACCTCCTTTTCTGGGGATCTTTCGTCTTGGTCCGCCTTTTTCGACACATTTTCGAACCTTATCGATAATGACGAAACGTTATGAGAAAAAGAAAAATTAATAAGACTGAAAGATTTGGTTAAAGGAGAAGCTAGCAAGCTAATACAGCACTTGCTGATAACAGAAATAAATTACGAAATAGCCCTACGAATTCTAAAAGAAAGATTTGAAAACAGAAGTCAGCTATTTTCAAAGCTGTTCGATAAGTTGCTGGATCAACCAACAATAAATAGTGAAATAGAAAAAAGCGTACAACAACTGCTCGATACCACTAGAGAGTGCGTACATGCAATAAAAGGCATGAAAATAAATATAAGAGATGCCGATGTTTTCAGAAAGGGACTGCAACAATATGAGCAAACGACCAGGAAATTAAAAGAAATACAAAAATTAGAACAACACCAGCAGGCCTTTAAAACCTTGCAAATACAAGTTCAGTAAAAACGACTATAGAAAAAAGAATACAACCTTAAGTTTTATGGCATGTGCAATATAAACGGTCATAGGATCATAAATTGCTATAAGTTTGCAGCATTATCAGTCCAAGACAGATAGGGCACAGCGCGGAATCTAAGATACTGTTTTAGATGCTTGGACCACAAATATTTTGAAAACTGTTCAGCCCCCCCAAACCTTGCAATCATTGTACACATAAACATCATAAATTATTGCACCAAGAAGAGCAAAAGTCATCCCTTATGATAGAAAACTCGTCAGTCACAACATCATTTGCTACAGCACAAATATAATTAATGACAAATACAGCAGAGTGGAAATTGATCAGGGGTCACAAATTTCAGCTATTTCAGAAGAAGCAGCTCAAATATGGCATTTGATTAATTTATTCATTTATTCGCCAAATGGTAACTGGCTACACTAATATTAACCTAAAGTTAAAAAAATAAACAAACAATTTATTGCCTAATTGAGGAAAAATATTCCGCCAATAGCATCTTGATTGTAGATTTGTTGGAGTCGAAGTCAAAGCGCATGCTAACGGGCAAGGAGTTAAAATTTCCGAGAGCTCTACACAAAGGTTCATTAAGGGAGTAGTTGGTTCGGGAAATATGGTGGGAAAAGGGTTGAAAAGATCTAAGGCTCCTACTTGGTACACTAAAACTTATCTTATTTAATAAAAAGGGGCAATCAATACAATCAATCAATACCGATCTTCTAGGGTTGAGAGATGCAACAGGGCACACCTACTAATATATGGCGGCAGAGGGTCAGACAAATTGAGCGTTAGAAGAGCAAATTTCATACATTTTTTTTGTACCCTTTCGAGCCTCTTTATATGAATTGCACTAGAAGGGTTCCAAATGAGAGACACAAATGCAAAATAAAGGCTCAACCTAGTGTGAGGGTCCTTAAATTGGCTGGAATGGCGCTTAACAAAGCCAAACATGGAATAGGCTTTAGGCAAAATATAATTAAGGTGCTCATTAAAGAGAAATTTTGAATCGAATTTTACGCCTAAATCGATGGCCTCATCCCGGCTCGATAAAATTGATTGGTAATTGAATAAGTTGTTGTAATGTTGTAGAGGCATTTGCTATATCTAACAGTAAAACATTTGTTTAGATTAAGTGGAAGGAGGTTGTGCGCACACCATGAGCTGACCCTATCTAGGTCATTTTGCAACAAGCGACTGCTTAGTTTAGTTTAGTTTATTGGATTTTTACATCCTAGCACGAAGAGTTAAAAACTTATAAATATTGTGCTAGTCACTTAAATAAATCAAATTATATTAAACATTGCAAAATTAAATAATTAAATAATACTTTAGGAAGACTTACATTTAGTTAACAGTAGTACAGAAAAATTGAACATTTGATGATATAACATTTCGCTTGATATCAGTTAGAACTGTATAATTATTTAAATCTAAAAGAAAGAAAAACTAAAGGCTACAAATAGAATAAAGATAGTTTCAAAAAATAAATTTAAAAAAAAAAAATAATAATAATACTTTTATATGGTGTGTAGGTGACTAAATAACTTGGCCTTGAACTGAGGTGAGCTTGTTATGGTTTTTAAAATATGCGGAAGTTGGTTCCAGAGTCGAACGGCATGGATAATAAATTGGTATTCAGAGCTTGCTAACCTGATCTTGACGCAAACTAGATTTCTCGTTCTTTGTGACGCACTAAAGCTTAACAAAGAGTACAGGTACGATGGTTCCCTAGTATTTTGGAGTACTTTTTTCTAAATTTATTTCCTAGTAATTTTGTGAAGCATGGTTAGGACCTTTAAGGAAATCCAAGATTTTAAGTTAAGATTATATAATTGGTAGGAAAATTAAGTAATTGGATTCCTCGGTCTAATGTTGTAAACATACCTCGCAATATTGTTAAACAATATTTTATTAAAGCTAAGTGCATCACATTTTCCAAAAAACTTCTGCACCGTAAAAAAGAGAGGGGATCAGGTAGGATTTGGCAATTAAGAGTCTTATTTTTTGGGGTAAGTACATCCAAGTTATTTTAAGCTGTAGTAGCATTCCATAAGTTTTCCCAACTGCCCGAATGATATGATTGCCCCATGAGAGCGTCGCGCTAAATGAAAAACCAAGATTGACAGCTTGGTCGACATACTCGTCAATTCTTAGAGTTGGAAAAAGTTCTGTGCTTAATTTCTTCTTGTATATTACTAAGCACTTAGATTTCGATGGGTTAAGCCCAAGTCCATTTTCTTTCGCCCATTTACTTATACCCTGAAGTTCACTATTGCACACATTTATACATTCACTAATTTGACGTAACGGACTACTAACATACATTTGGACATCATCAGCATACATGTGGATTTCACTATTTGATAATACACTGGGAAGATCATTAACATAAATGGAGAACAACAGTGGGCCAAGGACGGAACCTTGAGGGACGCCTCGCTTGGTCGGGAGAAAACATGAATGGTCGGATGCCGTAACCACAGCCTGGCAACGATTGCTTAAATAGGAGGATAGAAGCTTAACCGATGTTTCAGAAAAGTTGAATAGTTTAGTCAATTTACTTAAAAGTATGTTGTGATTCACGGTGTCAAAGAAGAGTGAGTAAAGTGACTTCACCGTTGTCCAATTTTCTTCTTATATCTTCGGTTATTTTAATTATTGCTGTTGTGGTGCTCCTACCACTACGAAACCCAGATTGGTTGTTGTTCAGCAAATTATTTGTGGAAAGGTATTTTTTTATTTGCGCTGCCATGAGCTGCTCAAATGCCTTGGATAGAAAAGGTACAATTGCAATAGGACGGAAGTCATCTTTTGATTTAGGAATTGGGACTATTTTTGTAATTTTCCACATATCTGGAAAAATTGAGTGGGTAAGTGCCGAGTTGAAGATATATGTGATATGTGGTAAGATTTGAGGTACGACAATTTTTAGAAATTTAGGATTCACGCTGGCAAGACCCACTGCGTTGGACTTAATTTTAAGTATTGCTTCGAGGACATCACATTGGCTAACACAGTTAAAACTAAAACTTATATCACAGCTAATAGAAGGTAAAACATGTAAGTACAGATTGGATGAGACACTGGGCACAGCTACATTCACAAAACAATTATTAAGTTTATTCACATCTATTTCGAGTTTCTGGCAGGTGTTTTTCTTTTTTCCAAGGCCTAAGTTTTTAATTTCTTTCCAAGTTTGCTTTGAATTTATAGCTGCATCAAATTTACTATGATAATATTTTCTCTTCGCCGAAGCAATCATTTTGCAGACCGTCTGTCTCAATAATTTAAACTGCCTATAAATATGGTCTGTTCGGTATCGTCTCCGCTTATGGTAAGCTAGATTTCGTTCAGATATTCCTTCTTTTATTTTATTATTAAACCAGGGTGGTTGGCTAGACTTAAGTATTTTTGTTCGGAGTGGAACAGTTCGGTTCATAACGTAATCAAGAGTTGATTGTAAGTGTTCTAGCTGAGAGTTAACAGTTGGGAGAGAGTAAATTGCATTCCAATCGCAAGAGTGAAAATCTGTACTTAATGTATTAAAATCGATATTTTTAAAATCCCTATACACTATGCTATAGTCTGTTGGGTCAATAAATAAAACTAAGTCATATGACATAAAGATAAGGTCGTGTTTTGAGAACATTGGCACAGACACTTGGTCATAAAGCAGTATATTCTTAGGGTTATTAACAAAAAATACATTAAGCAAAGTATCAGAGGTACTAGTGAAGTGTGTAGGAAGCGCAGAATTGACTAGCATCATTCCTAGAGACGCCATGTCATCGGACAGATGATGCTCACATAACATGTTACTGTTAAGATCGCCGGCTATAACTATATCAGTATATTGCAGACTAAGTTCAGATATTATGTCAATCACGTGATCATACTCTATTCTACAATGAGGTCTATATAAGCAGCCAACTAGGGTCTTTGTCAGGTCATTACTATTACCTATCTGGAGAAATAAATATTCTATCGGACTACCAATTGGTTGTTTGGATATGAATCTACTTTCAGTCTTTTATTGATGTATATTGCGACTCCCCCACCATGGCCTTCACGATCAGAACGAAACAAGTTAAATCCATCACACGAAACAAGGGAATCACAGATACTGGACACGAACCATGTTTCAGACACACACACAACATCTACTGTCGAATTTACAAACATATACCTAAATTCGTCTAATTTATTTGTTAAGCTTTGTGCATTAATGTGAGAGATTCTATGGCTAAGAACTCTAATCATTGCATAACCAAGCGCCCAAGCGCACTCCCCTGTGGAAGGCCAGAAGTTGACACATATGAACTAGAAAGCGAGCTGTTTATTCTGACTCTGTAAGTCCTGTGGTCCAAATAGGATTGAATCCAACATAATAAAGAGGAATGAAATCCCAGCTTAAGAAGCTTTGCAAGTAATGCATGATGACAAACTTTATCAAATGCCTTGGTAAAATCTTTGTAAATAACATCAACTTGACAGCGATTTTCAAAGGAACTGATGCAATAATTACTAAAGACCGATAAATTAGACGTGGTCGAGCGACCTGTCATAAATCCATGTTGATTTGGGTTAATGTACATCTTTACAAAAAAAGACAACTGTTTGCCTACAATCCGTTCAAAGAGCTTCGAAATATTGCTAAGCTTAGCGATAGGTCGGTAGTTAATTACCTCACTCTTGACACCAGACTTGAACACAAGTGTGACCGTAGCAGCTTTCCACCTGCCAATAAATCCGCCGGCAGAGAGTGACATTGAGAATATTGTTATAAGCGGCTCACAAAGCTCACCAATACAATTTGTCAGGAAAAAAGAAGAAACTCCATCACAATCTGGATAATTAGAGTCATCACAACTCAATACAGCTTGGTAGATGTCGTCCTCAGAAGTAGATAAATTTCCAATGTTCAGTAGGTGGGGAATTGCATCCAGACATTTCGGATTATTCCATGAAGCTAAAGGTTCGTAGTTGGAGCTGAAAAATTTTGCGAACAAGTTTGAAATGCCAATGTCTGACGTTCCAATTATATCAAACAACATCAAACATGAAGGTACTGGAGATCTAGATTCTTTCGAATTAACGAAACGCCAAAATAGTCTTGGATTTAATTTCAGACCATTTTCAACATCTGCAATATACTGATTGTAAAGAAATTGATTAAGAAATTCAAACTCACGCTTATGTTGCTTATATCTCTCCCAATCAGCAGAATCATGCGTCACCATAAAACCTACGGTACTGCCTCAGCATCTTTTTAGCCACAAGATCCTTACAGGAAATACCAGAGCAGTGCACAAACGAATCCATTAAACAAGAAAGAAAGTCGGTCAAGCCCGACTATAATATACTCTGTACCAAGAAAATTTGTCTTTTGATCATAACTCGAAAACCGTTCATCCGATCTTCTTGATCTTGATCTGCCACTTGATCTGCCTGCAGACATAAGAAGCATATGTCCCATACATGTCAAACCTCTGTCTCTTACCATCTCTGAGATCTGTGCGTTCATATGGACAGACAGACAGACAGACGGACATGGCTATATCGACTCGGCTGTTGATGCTGATCAAGAATATATATACTTTATGGGGTCGGAGATGCTTCCTTTTGCCTGTTACATACTTTTGCACAAACTTATAATACTCTATGTACCTACGGTACAGAGAATAAAACTGGACTTTTATATGGATGTTTTTATGTCAGGAGCAGACAGCATTTCTGAGTGCATAAGGATTCGAAAAGACATAGCCAAAGTGTTGGAAAGTTACGGATTTCATCTCCGTAAGTGGGCAACAAACAATAAAAATATTAAAGCAGCCTTACCAAACTCAGGGGATAAGGGAACATTCGAGATAAACAATGAGGAAACATTAAAAACGATAGGGTTGAGTGGAACCCACAGGATGATGAGTTCACTTTCAACATTAATATAATTAACTCAGAATCACAAAATCACAAAAAGAAAAGCACTAAGAATAGGAAAACGCTTACGAATTTAGAACTTTGTGCAGCATGTTTGTTATCCGAAATGTTACTCAAGGCATCCACAGTGATGTACATGTATAAAAACACATACGCTTGGAGTGATTCCACAATTGCATGGATTAGGAATCAAAAGAGCAAAGACAGGTTTGTTAAATCAAAAGTAGAACAGATTCACAAACAGATGCCAAATATTACTTGGGGTCATATAAGTTCAAGGAAAAATCCAGCTGACATTGCATCCAGAGGAATTGATCCACACAAACTGAAAGGTTATGAATTGTGGTGGAAAGGACCAAAGTGGTTAGAGGAATCAAAAGAAAACTGGCTAAAGGAAAAAGCTGAAGCAAACTACAGCAATTTCTTAACGCAAGACGACACACACTTCTTAGACGAGCTTGTTCATAAGTGCAGCCAGTTTGATTAGCTAGTAAGGGTAACTGAATACATAATCATATTTATAAAACGTTGCCAGAGCAAGAGAAAATCTTGTAATATTACAATTTGGGACTTAGAGGAAGCCAAAACAATGATATTTAAGCATCACCAGGAGACAGAGTTTCCCGACGAAACAAGCAAACTGCATCATACAAAAGAAATCGGCATGAATAGCAAATTAGCTTGATTACACCCGATTCTAGATGAAAAGGGAATAATGAGAGTCAGTGGGCGCCTAAAATTTGCGGATCTAAAATACAAAACAAGAAATCACACTTGGCGAATTTACCAATAGCTAAAAATCACACAGAAACTCTGCATGGTGGAAATAGACTAATGGAAACCATGATTCGAAGGAGTTATTGGATAACAGGGCTTAAAAATTCAGTTAAGAAATTTGTCAGGCATTGTGTTAAATGCACAAGGTATAAAAATCAAACTCAGCAAAAACTAATGGGACAAATCGCAGAAGCTAGAGTAAAGGTTTCGAACCCATACACTCATACAGGAGTTGATTACACAGGCCCAATTAAAATAAGAGTTTCCAAGGGCATAGGCAATAAGTCTTATAAAGGGTACATAGCAGTTTTTTTCTGTATGAGTACGAAGGCAGTACACATAGAAGCAGTCAGTGATCTGACAGCAAAAGCATTTTTAGCCGCGTTTAGAAGATTCTCAGCAAGAAGGGGAAAATGTGCCCAGTTATACTCTGACAACGGTACAAATTTCATTGGAGCAGAGCGAATCCTCCATTCTGACTTCGCAAACGCAATGGAAATGAATAGTATAGCACCAGTTTGGACATCTGAAAAAATTCAGTGGCATTTTATTCCTCCCTCAGCACCTCACTTTGGAGGTATTTGGGAGGTAGGGGTAAAATCTGTATTATATAAATTTTTATTAACCACATGCTACAAAAGGTTACATTAGTATGGGTATTACCTTTTTATTTATGTATTCGCGTTCACACGAAAGAAGCTGGATTACTTCAATGGGAAGGGAAAGATTTCTATGATTTTTTATGCGTCGCGATAAATTAAGGGAAGAAATAATTGGATCTGATGTATCCAAAGCTCGTTTAAACACATCGCCCAAAGATTCAAATCGGCTGTGCTTTCTGGAGTGATGAAGTCTTTCCGATTTATAAATTTTGATGCGGGACTCAGACGCTTCTTCACCAAAACAGCCGACTGGAAGCACCGTATTTTTCATGATTTGCCTTGAGTTCACAATATTCTTATGGAGAGTTCGTGTCATGGGAAGCCATGGATAACTGTCCACAATCATTTCGGCAGTTTGGTGACAGTATGCCTCGAATTTTTCTAAATTTATTGGCAACTGACAGGACAAACATATCAAAATGACAATACTGCTCCTTGGTCAAACCCAGATCCAAAATTAACGCCAATGCTTCATCTTTGGACGCTCTTATAGGCTGATCAAAGGGCTTTGTCAATCCTGCTGAAAATAATAGGTATTCTGTTAAGCAACACAAATGCTATGTTAAGTTCCTATTACTCTGGCAACCCTGTTATGTTATGTTATGTTATCCATACTAATAGTGTAAAGTGTAAAGAGAAGATGCGCAAATTCTGTAAGCGCGCATTTCTTCTTCCATGATCAGTCTGTATGTTTTGCTCATTGAATAAGCACGATTTAAGTTTAACTCTGGCTATTTTTATTCCACTGCAAAGTTCTACCAACAAATGGTTATGGGCCTAGGTAGCATAAATAACCGGGAATAAATTTGAAGAAAAGTTAAATAATAATGGTGTAATTACGAGACTCAGGAAATGTGTTGTTATTGGTGTGTCCAACTAAAGACAACAACAAAGTTTGATGTGTTCAAGATGGCGAATAATTTGTACTCTATTGAAAAGTTAGACGACAAAAACTATGATGTTTGGTGTGCACAAATGCGCGGAGTCCTAATCCATTCGGAACTATAGAAAATCGCAAGTGGTGTAACAAAAACAAGTCTGGAAAATCGAGTTCTTTGGGAAAAGGTAGACGAGAAAGCCTTGGCATCAATTATTTTATCAGTGAAATCTACACAGTTAAATTACATTAAACATTGGAAACCATCATTCGAGTCGTGGAACAAATTAAAAGAAATTTATGAGCCAAGAGGATCAGCTCGAAAAGTATCATTGTACAAAAGTTTATTAAATCTTCGTTTGTCGGAAGGTGCGAGTGTCGCTGAATTTTTAAACGAATTTGCAAGTGTGATTGATAAACTCAATGAAGTTGGAATTTCGCTTAGTGACGAAATCATTGTGATTGTTCTGTTCTCAAGTCTGCCAAAATCGTTTGAGAACTTCGTAATAGCCATTGAAACCAGAGATGAGCTACCAAATTTCACAAATTTGCGAAATAAATTATTAGAAGAAGCAGATCGAAGAAGTCAGACAAAGAGCAACAACGGTGAACAGCAAGCATACATGGCAAGAAATAACAACAAGGGCAATCGCGAAAATGAGAAAAAGCTAAACGGAAAATGTTTTGTGTGTGGCACGCAGGGGCACTACGCAGCAGAGTGTCGGCAGGAAAAAACAAAATCAAAATCAAATACAGAGAGTGCGTGAAAGCATCAAAAAAATGAGAGATCGTATGTGTGTGTGTCGTGTGTGAATATTGGCTTGTATTCAGCCGAAGACAAAAAGAGTGGTGCGTGGACAGTGGCGCCACTTCACATTTGTGTAACAATCGCGAACTTTTTACACAATACACAGAGACAAATTTGAAAGTACTTGTGGCTGGCGATTAAAACCAACTAATCTGATTTGAATTTAAAAAATGTTTTGTATATACCGGAGTTACAAACAAATTTTTTCTCAGTCGGAAAAGGCAACGAAAATGGACTAAACATAAATTTTCACGACAATTGTGCGGTAATACGAATAAATGATGAGAATGAAGTGATTGCAGTTGCATACAAAGAAAATGGGTTGTACATTTTTAAAAATTACTTTGAGTCTATAAACGTATCTTGTGTTGAAAACGTGATGAAATAGCATAATAGATTTGGCCATATGAATTTGCAAAATCTTTATAAACTGGCGTCGAATGAAATGGTGCACGGCATAGACAAAATACAATCGAAGTTAAATATTTCGCGTGTATCATTTGTGAAAAGCAAAATTTGCTCTCAACCGTTTGAAGAATCAAAGTATCGTGCTAAAAATTTGCTTGAGTTAATACATACAGATGTATGTGGACCTTTTAATGAAAAATCAATTGGTGGATCGCAATATTTTTTGTTTGTACAAAAAGTCTATAAATGGCAATATTAACTTAATTGCTGTTTACGTTGACGACATTTTAATCGCGTCCAAAAATATAGAGGATTTGCGGAACAAGAATTGCATTGGCAAACAATTCAAATCGATCGACAATGTCAAAGTGAAAAAATTTCTTGGATTTGAGATTGAGCGTTCTGAGGAGACTGGTGATATGTTTGTATCTCAAACGAAATACATTGAGACATTATTACAGCAGTATAATATGCAGAACTGTAGGTCAGCTGCAACCCCTTTGGATGCTGGATATCAAATCAAAGCTCCTTTAAAAGATTCGAAGCTCGTTGATGCCACTAAATAGCAGACATTAATTGGAAGCTTGATGTATTTGGCGATATCCACACGACCAGACATATTGCATTCGGTATGCAAACTCTCGCAGATGAATAAAAATCCAACAGTCGAACATGAAGTGGGTGCGAAACATGTTCTCCGATACCTGGCTAGCAGCAAGGATCTGATGCTGCATTATTACAAGACGGGAAAGCCCATCGAAGGCTATACAGATGCAGATTGGGGCGGTAATATAATTGATCGCAAGTCTTTTACAGGTTACATGTTCTTCTTTGCTGGAGCAGCGTTTTCATGGGAATCGCATAAGCAAACTACTGTGGCCTTAAGTAGTACTGAGGCGGAGTACATGGCATTGGCAGCTGCGGAAATTCAATGATTTTCAAAAGATGGGCTGTTATGCGTTTATGGCGACAACCTTAGTGCCCAACAACTGGCCAAAAACCACATGTATCACGCAAGAACATAAGGTATCATTTTATCCGTGAGCTAGTTGATAAAAATGAAACTGTTTTGAAATATGTCGACACGTCAAATATGATAGCAGATATTTGTACTAAGAATTTAAATAAGCAGAAGCATTTGAAGTTATTAAACATGACAGGATTAAAGTGACATTTATGTTGAGAAGAGGTGTTGAAAATAATTGGTATTCTGTTAAGCAACACAAATGTTATGTTAAGTTCCTATTACTCTAGCAACCCTGTTATGTTATCCATACAAATACAAGTGTAAAGAGAAAATGCGCAAATTCTGTAAGCGCGCATTCCTTCTTGCATGATCAGTCTGTACGTTTTGCTCATTGAATAAACACGTATTTAAGTTTAACTCTGGCTATTTTTATTCCACCGCAACGGTAACAAAGTTCTACCAACAAATCCTTCCCAGACTTGCTTGGCTTTTTCCGGGGTACTTGCGAGTATTTGAAGAACTGCAGCAAGATCATGTAGTCCTTGTTTGCGGGCAGCTGCGATTGCTGCATGAACTAGAACTAGAAGAAAACATCATCACCTTGGAATTTTTATAGTTCCGCTGCTTGCAGTCTTTGAGCCCTTTCGCCTTTTGATTCAAATGGAAGAAGTGGCTGTCCAACCGGTCCATTACTTTTTTTTAAAGGAAAAGTTGTAGTACCGTTTATAAATTGCGAGTGTTTTCTTTCAAAGTTCTTATAAGTTCTATTACATTTAAGCCAATTATAATGCCAATTGTTGCAAAATTGGTAGCTTTTTACTTTTAAAATATTTTCACCAACATTATTGCACGCATGCTGCTCAAAATATTTTTGAATTGCCTTCTCTCGTTCGTGCCGGTCCTTCTTGCTATTCCACACAGCAAACAAATCGACGTTGGGAAAAATGAGGTTACCTAATAAAAATTCAAATTGCGCCAAAAGAGGGAATTAAGACAAATACCTGTTAACTCAGAATTGACAACGCTACAACAAACACTTGGACAAACACAAAAACAATTCTAAACTCTTTTACATAATCCTTTCCAAAATTGAAATTTGTTTATAAAAATCCAACTTTAGAAGCATTTATAAAACGACATAATATTAGTATCCACACGCGCAACTTGAACGATTTTTTATATTAAACACACAGTGCAAACCTGCGAAATCAGTGTTCATGACTTGATTTTTTTCTAATTGTGTTGCCA
>JAWNNM010001224.1:0-13320 GCA_035044965.1 Lordiphosa andalusiaca | reverse complement strand
AAAACAAAACTTAATGCAAACAAAACTTAATTCGTTAACAGCAAATTTGTGCTAATTGGAAAAATTTTAAAAAACATGCAAATGCCAGATAAAGTTCTTCATCAGCGTCTTCTAAATCTTCAAGCACGTTATATTTCTAAAATTGTGCCTTTTGAACCTCCTCGTGATCTTGGCGAAACTCTTCACAGTTTCTGTGAATTAAATCTGCCTGCTCAGCCCTCCACGGAAAATATAACTTAATAAGTTCTATCCATCTGTGTAAATGCTAAAACGTCAACATCTTATCCACTGCTGGGAATGCCGATTAGTTTCTTTAATAAGTCGTCGTTTAAATAAAATTAAAATTTGTTTATTTATTATTTAGTATTTCAAGCTAGAAACAATTACTTTATCTAAATAGTTGAACTTTTGCATTACCATTAAGTCCTGTTTAAATTTGATTACATTTTTGCCGAACTATTTTTTCAAGTCAATTTCAATTTTGATTGAATTTTTTTTATTAAAATTTAGGCGCAGCTGAAATGCATGCTTTAAGTCAATAATTAACGACACTTGAACCCAGTCAAGTGCCAGCTGAAATTTAATTACTTATTTACCATTCAATAATATTTTGCTTGGGAAATTTCCCTTTCAGAAAATTTTCTATTTGGATTTATCACACCAGCCAATTTTTAATTGAAAAATTTCCCTTCCCATGAATTTTCAATTGGGACTTTTCACAACCAGTCAATATTTAATTGAGATTTTTTTATAAAAACCACAAGCAAATTATTTTCACTTCGTCGAAGTTTTTTTTTTTCCTGTTGACTTTGTAATTGAATATCGATAAGCGATACCAACGTAATTTGATTAATGGTTTGTATTAAAGTTAAATATATAATATTATATATAAGTGCTGTAAAAGAATGATTAATTTTTGAATCAATCCTGAGAATCATTCAGGCATCGAATTGAAATACTTGAAATTAATTCATTTTTTCCAAAAACAGAATTGTATTGATTTTGACTTAATTCATTGAAAAAATAAAGAATTGAATTGATTTTGTGTTAAATCAAATGTATTTAACAAATTTGTATGTTCATTCATTTGATATAAAACAGAATTGAATTTTATTTAAATTTTTTCTATATTTTCTGCTAGCGTATAACACGTCGCGCTTCGCTTCGCCTTAGCTTTAATCAGTATATCAGTATCAGGGAAAATGTCTATCTTCATTAGGTTTATATGAAATATGGCTCTAAATCACTTTTGAACCAGTTCGAAACCCGTTCTGAATTATATAACTATATTACCATATTTCCAACCTAAATACGAAACTTAATGTTCGTAGCTTAAATATTATCTGAGATATGGCTGAGAACCCGTTTTGAACCGTTTTTAACCGCTTTCGAACCGATTCACAGACTCAAGACATAGCCTATGATTCTTCCCTAATCGATATAAACATACTGTCAAAAATTCGTAGAGAATGGGTCAGCGATTGACCGTTCATCAAATCTGCAAAAAATGTAAATGTAAGATGCAGATTGAACGGTTCAAAATGCTAATTTTTCATTTGTTAATCTAGGCTCTAGCCTACATTTACCAAATACTGCATTGTAATCTAAGCATTAAGCGCTTTTATAAATACTCATATGATAATTTTGCAAATTCTGCGGATTTTGCACCCAAGAAATTTTCGCTTGCAAGCGTCCTAAAGTTTCATCGCAATCGGATGAGCGGTTTAATTTTTTTATTTTTCGCGGTTTTTGAAACATGACATGTCCGATCTATTCATTGTATAATCTTTGGTAATATATATCAAAATCAGTATATAGACCTAAACTTATAAATATCACAATACACACAAAAAGCCCGGAGAGCTTCGATGATGTAATAATCAGTATAGACCTAATAAATATAAATATAGCCATTATTATACGATTCCCGTTTCAGTTTGGAGTCATTATCGTTACAAGCCGAGTTTTAAATCAATCGGATGAACAATAGTTATACTCTGTACCATAGGTACTCACAGAACAATAAGATTTGTTCAAAAGTATGTAACAGCCAGCCCTTATTAAGTATTTTCTGGATCAGCATCAACAGCCGAGTCGATTTAGCCATGTCCGTCTGTCTGCCTGTCTGTCCGTATGACCGCACAGATCTCAGAGTTGGTAAGAGTTACAGCTTTGACGTGTTTGGGAAAGAAACTTCCATTTCGCTTTCGCTATCGCTAACGCTATCGTTATCGTTATCGTTATCGTTATCGCTATCGCTGGCGTAGTCGCTATCGAAGTCATAATCGTTATCGTTTATTTCCATCCTATTCCTACAAACCAAACCGAAACCGGGAAAACGCGTGTCCAATTATTTCGCATACATTGCATACAACCCGAGTTTCAAGTCAATCGGATGAAAAATAAACTTTTTCCAATACAAACTTTTCTGACGCTTTTTCAGGATTTTTCCGACCCGACGGTCGAATTTTCCAATAACGGAAGATGACATTTCAATTTATTTCACATAATATTCTTATAAACGGAATTTCAAGCGAGTCGGATGAAATATAGTTCTTTTCCATGCAGAATGTTCCAAGAGTTTTCCGACCCCACTGTCGTTTCTTGCAACATCGGAAAATCACTTCTCAATTAATTTTTCTTACTTTCGTTACAAACCTAGTTTCAAGTCAAAAAGATGAACAATATTAATTTGCATGCAGAGTTTTCCGGGAAGTTTTCGACCCCATGATCGAATTAGAACATCGGAAAATCCCATTTCAACTTATGTCACTTGCCATCCTATCAAACCGAAGTTTTTTATACTCTGTACCGTAGGTACATAGAGTATTATAAGTTTGTGCAAAAGTATGTAACATCCAGAAGGAAGCATCTCCGACCCCATAAAGTATATATATTCTTGATCAGCATCAACAGCCGAGTCGATATAGCCATGTCCGTCTGTCCGTCTGTCTGTCCGTATGAACGCACAGATCTCAGAGATGGTAAGAGATAGAGGTTTGACATGTATGGGACATATGCTTCTTATGTCTGCAGGCAGATCAAGTTTATTTTCAATTTTGGCCACGCCCCCTCCCGCCCCCGCAATTTAGAAAAAACGTCATATCTCCCACAGTTTTGAAGATAGATAGCTTGTTCCTTCTGGACATATTTTTTAGGATAACTTATCGATCCGCCAAAGGAATGAAGAAGATCGGATGAACGGTTTTCGAGTTATGATAAAAAAACAAATTTTCTTGGTACAGAGTATGTTATAGTCGGGCTTGACCGACTTTCTTTTTTGTTTCATGCTGAATTTTCGGAAAATGATATCTCAATTTATTTCACTTACTATCCTTACAAACCGAATTTCAATTCAATCGGATGAAATATAGTAATTTAGCATGCAGAATTTTCCTGGAATTTACCGACTTTACGGTCAAATTTTCCAACGTCGGAAAATGACATCTCAATTTATTATACTTTCTATCCTTTCAAACCGAATTTCAAGTCAATCGGATGAAAAATAAATTTTTCCATATCGTGTTTTCCGCGAATTTTCCTTTTGGTCGGATTTTCCGAATCGGAAAAACACATTTCCAACATGTACAAACTTATCCGACGCTTTTCCGGCTTTTCCGGCTTTTCCGGATGGAATTTTCCAAAATCCCGTCTTGGTACTCAATTTCTGCATAACACAAAACCACTGTAAAAAATTCTCTTTATCTCTTATGGTTTGGGCTGTGCGACGGTCACCAGTCAGTTAGGTTAAACAACTTTAAATATATACACTAGCATATAACCCGACACGCTGCGCCGCTGTCATAATGTAGTCAGTATGGACCTAATAATAATAAATATCAAAATCAGTAAATAGATCATCAGAGTCGTTACCGCCAAAGTTATGGTTTCGCTTTCGTTATGGCTATCGCTATTGTTATCGTTATCAAAGAAAAAAAAAATGTTCCTCATTCATACTTTTCCTGCACTTTTCCGGGATTTTTCCGACTTTACGGTCAATTTTTCCAACATTGGAAAATAACATCTCAATTTATTTCACTTACTATCCTTGCAAACCGATTTTCAAGTCAATCGGATGAAAAATAAATTTTTCCATATCGTTTTTCCGTGAATTTTCCGACCTTGCGGTCAAATTTTCCAACATCGGAAAATGAAATCTCAATTTAGTTCCCTTACAATCCTTACAAACCGAGTTTCCTTATGGACGGATTTTCCGGAATCGGGAAAACACGTGTTTAATTATTTCGCATTCTTTGCTTACAAACCGAGTTTCAAGTCAATCGGATGAAATATAAAATTTTCCCCATTCAATATTTTCCGACGCTTTTCCGTGGAATTTTTGGTGGAATTTTCCAAAACCCCGTCTTAGTACGCATTTTCACTACATAAGGAAACTTCTGTCCTAACTTCAGCTTTCTATCTCTTACCGTCTAGGCTATGCGATGATTGCCAATCAGTTAGTCAGTTAATCAGTCAGGACAAACTCTTGTATTTGTAGAAATGAACAAAATTTGGTGTGATTTATAATCCAGTCTTCGCTCAAAATATTTATATTTTATATTAAATAGTTGCTGAGATATTCCTAACAGAATTAAAAACAATTATCACTAAAATAAAAAAAAAATCGAAACTCATTCCTTATTTTTCCCATCCCCTTATATTATAATTCTTTGATCTTTCGGCCGAGCGCGCGACCATCGATTGTTGTCCGATCGGGGACAATTTTTTTTTGTATATTTATTGGGACCAAAAAAAACTTTTCCAGCCCGGTATTTGGAAATCGGAAAAAAAGTATTAAGTTTTTAAAGAAAGAGCTTGTTCAGCAGGCACACACACTACCCGCTTTACCACACCCATCAACTGATTTATCAAACTCTGGCAAAGCCGACTCTTACTAAAATTTTGGTTATTTTAAAACATTAAAAAAATAAAGTTCTTAATTTTTGTGTGTTATTTAATTCAAGGTGTTTGTCCAGCTGAATGGAACAGGCCAAGAAAACGATTGTGCGTCATTCTTATCACTGAAAACTCCGCTAAGCATGATTTGGCAAGAGGAACTTTGAGAAACATTGCACTACAAAGCGGATATAGTTTAGAAAGAGTTAGATTTGCTTACATTTTTAAGGTAAGTTCTATGCTTTAATTTTTTCACTACTGATATTCACTAAATATCTGAGTCTTAAGCTTTAATAAGGAGTTGCTGGAAGTAATACTGATACTTTTGCTAAAAAAAAGGGCTTAAGTCATTACCATTGTTTATTTTCTTAGGCGATATATCGGATATTTCTAAAAATCTTAACAATTTTATTCAAAACTAGAACTTAACGCTTAATCTCCATCTTCTTCATTGGCCGGACACATACATCACAACAGTTGTACGGTCTTCGCCACGGTGCTCGTTTGTCGCCTAGGTCGTCCAGGTCGTGGGCGGCTTTTGTAACTCTTTTGTAGTCTGTTTGTAAACCTGATTTGCTGGAGCTTGGTCATCTATACATAGAATCACACAAGCCAAGAGATTGAGACAAGCTCGGCTTGGCCTTTTTTGGCTGTAAAATCATTTATATGAGTACGTGCTATAAATGTCGAACCTCTATCTCTTACCATTTCTGAGATCTGTGCTAATGAAGTAAAAGTTGACACCATCGATGGTGTAGATAATGCTATAAAAACAAGAAAGACAGTCGGTCAAGCCCGACTATAGCATACTCTGTACCAACGAAATTATACGCTCAGCTTCTGCGCTGCTGCAGCGAACAGTCTTTTGATCATAACTCGAAAACCGTTCATCCAATCTTCACCATTCCTTTGGCTGATCGATAAGTTATCCTTATTACTAAATATATCTAGATGGAACAACCCACCTATCTTTAAAACTTAAAACTATCTTTCTAAATTGCGGGGGCGGCAGGGGGCCTGGCCAAAATTGAAAATAAACTTGATCTGCCTGCAGACATAAGAAGCATATGTCCCATACATGTCAAACCTCTATCTCTTACCATCTTTGAGATCTGTGCGTTCATACGGACAGACAGACAGACAGACGGACGGACGGACGGACGGACGGACGGACGGACGGACGGACGGACGGACATGGCTATATCGACTCGGCTGTTAATGCTGATCAAGAATATATATACTTTATGGGGTCGGAGATGCTTTCTTCTGGATTTTACATACTTTTGCACAAACTTATAATACTCTATGTACCTTTGGTACAGAGTATAAAAATGTGACATGAAAAGTCACTAAACCATTCTTAAAGAAGTTTTAAAGAATAGTAAAAAATAGAAAGGAGTTACGGTTGGACAAATGTGGTTATATGTCAAGAGAAAGACACAAAATTGAGTCAGATCAAGAAAAAGATATTGCAAGCGGAAGTTGTATATAGAAAAAAAGATAGTCCTTTGTTTAGTGTACCAGAGTCCATGGAAGACGGGTTAGGTTAGGTTAGGTAGTTCCGGCTGACCCCAGAGGTCACACATAGACCTTAAGTTCCTTAATGGGGCCGGGTGATTATTTGGGTACGTTTGTCATCCAGTATGATTTTTGACTTTTTGGCAAAAGCCAAAACTTGTTTTTGGGGGCCTCTTGGCCGCTTCTTCCAAAGAAGCGAACTGTGAGGTGTGCAGAAGCTTTAGTCTTATCGGGGTAATTATTTGGCTGCACGTGACTGCATTTCCCCACTTCCTCCAGGCTACAGATACACAGCCCCACCCCAGGTAAGCTTCCAAAATGGACTGTAGCCATGGTACGACCACACCTTTGGTCGTTTTTAGCATGGCGGGAATTATGCCATCCAGTCCGGGGGACTTGTAGCTAGCGAACAAGTCGATCGCCAATCAGACTTTTCCTGGAGTGACTAAGTTGGTTGGATGTTGGTTTGTTGAGTGTTTAGGACCTGAAGTGAATCATGCTCGGCGACCATAGTGCAGCCCGGGAAGTGCGCATCGAGGAGAGCGCATGTAGCTTCCTTGCTGCTTTCTATTCAGTGACTTTCATCCGTTTTTAATTGACTCTGTATAGGTGGCTGCTTTGAAAGCAGCTTCCTGAGTCTGGCTGCTTCCGGGACCTTCTCTATGCTGGAGCAGCAGGATCACCGCGAATGTTGCTTTGCCTTCCTTACTTCTTTGTTAAAGAAGCCAAGTCTTATCTTATACTCCTCCCAGATGATCGCTTCAATCGTTTGTTTGGCGAGCTTAAAGCAATCTTGGACGTCCGTTTTTTGCTCTTTCAGTTCTGGGGTCCACCTGGTGGTCTGGTGCTCCTTTTTGTAATTGTAAGCTTACACGAGGTTTTGATTGTTTCGATGAGATTGACAGTGAGCGTCTTTACGGACTTCTTAATATCTCCCACCAAACAAATGGGCGACGGCAATTTGGTTTTTACTGCCTTAAGGTTCTCCACCCAGTCGGTGTTCCGGGGGTTCCTTTATACGTTTCTAGTTTGGCAGTAGTCGAATTGGATCTTAAACTGGATGTACTTGTGGTGGGAGAAGGGTGGTTTATCAAGAACTCTCCAAGCCAGAGTACTGTTCCCTAAGGTCATGGTTAAGTCTAGGACGTTGGCCGAGGTTGGTCCCACAAAAGTGTGTACGTCTCCAACGTTGTCTACACTTAGAAAGACTCACCTCTGCCGTTGATGTCCGGGCAGCCCCACACAGTAAGATGTCTGTTGGCATCCGTTCCGATGACGAGGGGTTGCTTCTTGTGGCAGTCTTCCGAGTTCAGCCGGTATTGCCACTTGCTCATGCGCCATGTGGTAGGACGCCAAAAGTATTGGCTCGTCCCTACCTCTCTCCATGGCCACAAAAGTTAGGTCGTTGGTGGGTAAAGCAAATCCTCGGCCTCCTTGTTGATCTGGAGGACCACGTGCTGCCCATTTTTGTCGGGCTTAGCAACATTAAGAACCTGCCAGTCTCGCCTTGATTTTGTGAGCAGCTTTATATTGGGCTTCGTTTTGGTTTTAATTGGTACTTGGAGATAGCAGCAGTTTTTTCTCAGCCTCCGTATTGATAAAACCTCCGTGCGATTCACAGTCCGAGTCAGTATCGACTGCGGTGCCGCGCCACACGTGATGACACGAGTGGGGATCTGTCCTCACCCTGCCCGCCGGTTGTAGCAGTCACGCCTTCCACCGAAGTTTGGACTGATATCCCAGCCGAGTTGGGTTATTTATGTTGTTCATTATTAATGTACCCATAGTGGTGGATTTTATTCTTGGGAACCACCCCATAGCATTTTATGCCTGCTGCCAGGCACCTCCAACATTGAGCTGGATTGTGTTGTTCATCACCTCAGCTGGGCACTGCATTTCCTGGGTGTAAGACGTTCAATAGACACTAGGTATTACCCGCTTTAAGCCGAGGTACATACAGTGTCCATTGCCCAGCGAACACCCTGGTGGAGAGATCAGTTAGAGGATTTTTGTCGGCCATGGAACAGAGTATTATAAAAATACCATGATGAAATGGGACATGAAGGAGTGGATAAAGTTTCAGATCTAATAAACAAAAACTATTGGTTTCCTAACATAAGGAAACAAGTTGACACTAGCAGTAGCATTCTTAGCTTAATCTAGTAGGACTGAATGCCATGTACAATGTACATATGATACCCAAAGGAACCAAACCGTTCGACGTTATCCATATTAATCATTTTGGACCAATTAAAAGCAAGAACTCAACTAAGAACACATATCGGTGGTCATAGATGGTTGCACAAAGTATGTGCGATTTTACGCTACTAAGATATGAGCTCAAAAGAGACTATGGAGGAATTGGATAATTATTTTAAAGCTTAGTCCAATTATATTGAATTAGGAAGGGGAACTAGTCTTACCACAGATGAGTTTAGCGAATTTTTGGAATCAAAAAGAATCAATCACATCAAAGTAGACAATGGTTCACCCCAAGCTAGCGGACAATTGAAGAGAGCTTACAGAGATTTGGGTCCAATGATTGCGAAAATCCTACAGAAAAATTATCCATGGGATAAAACTTTAAGTGATGTAGAGCACGTCATGACAACACAAAGAAAAAAAGTATAAGCGAGTATCCAAGTGTAATGTTCGGATATGTTACTAGAAAGTCTGATAGAAAATATTACCGACAAAAATCAAAACGGATCAGAAAGAAATCTGGAGCAAATAAGACAGAATGCTCTTAAAGACCAAGAGAAATCTCAAAGATATAATTAAAATCAGTCAGATTCAAAAAGAAAAGCGCCATAGATATTTCAGAGAAAGTAGACTACGATTTCGATGTCGATAAATTTAAAGCCCAAGTTCATAGGACCTTATGTGGTCTCCAAAGAGTTAGACAATGACTGATACGTAGCCGCAAATACCTTACTCTGAAATATGGGCCATTCACAACAGTTGTTTCGTGAGCGCACGCTCAAAACTGTTTGCTTGAGTTGTTATTGCCGGACAGACTTATTTGTATTGCTCAACCGGAAACACTAACCAGAGAACATATGCTGTTTGAAAGAGGGCTTCTGAAGACAATTTGATTTCCAAAATTTCTCTAGGACTTAAAGAGAAATCAATGGTCTACGCTTTTAAAAGTTCCTAAACTAGACCTTTCATACACTTATCAAAAAACATCTTAGACGGAATGATGCGCTTGAATATTTTGTGGCATAGAGGGAACTACGAACTATGAACGGCAAATTATCAAATTCCTAGTTCTTGATTCAGGAACCCTAAAAAAATTAAAAAATACAAGCAGTCTATATTTTTCAAACAACCAGTGTACTAGAGTAAAAGAGTACTAGAATAAAAACAATTGCTTTTAAAGTGTTTAAATTCACCGCAAGATACACACATAAGTTTTAGAGGAAGCCCATCAACTTAACTCTTCAAAATGCTCACGAAAGAGTTTTTGGGAGTTATATGATTAATTTGGACAGATCGTGAGTACCACAATTACTTTGTACAGTCATATTTATTTATGTTGTTTTTTGTAATAAGTCCTTACTGACACACAGCTATTTGAAGTAGTTTCTTCGGAAAATATAAATTATATATCCAACAGCAATCTCCATTTTCAAGCGCATCATTCCACTTAAGCTGGAATTCTAATACCGGTTTTAACGAGAGCGAAAGTTAAAGTCGGTCTTGCCCGACTTCGATATACCCTTCACTCAGGGTTATCAGTGTTTAATAACCTTTCTTATGGTAATTAACAGAGCATTAACATTAATTTAAATATTATATTTCAACATTATATAAGCAAACAGCGCATGCAACGTTTTTTATAACCTGTATAGTTTTGCTATTTATTATCCGATATTTATGAAAATTCGTGAGATTGTTGATATGGGGCACTTACATACACTGCAATATATATATATATATATTATATATATATATAAATACTTAATATCTTCAAAATTGGAGTTATTCAACATCAAAAAATGACGTTTAGGAAATTCTGAAAATAGTTTTATTTTCAGCTTAAGCTCTCTGTTGACCGTTACGAAGTGCAATATTTGTTAAACTTTCTAATATATAAAAAGTCGTTAATAAATCAAAACATAATTTCAAACAATTTTAAAAGCTACTCGTAATTTGCATATTAGAAAATGTCCGTGGTATCCAAGGACTGCTACGGTATACAAGATTTTAGTTATTGAATCATCTGTTCTTCCTGCTGGTTGCTTAAGAGAAAACGCATCTGATGCTAGTAATAAATATTAAAAACGTGATGCCAGGTAAAATAGACGACGGATCAACCTAACAGACATGTTCCACCGTGCATCGGGTTGTTCTGATCAGCTTCTATCAATCATCTCCTCAACGCAAACTCTTAAATGAAGTCACCTTCTTTTGAGCTAGCAAGCGGAACAGCAGATGATGACAATTATATCTCAGATTTTTGTTTTTTGGGATTTGTTGGATCATCTCCTAATGAAATAACAATAACACCGTACCACAGTGGGAAAAACCTGGGAAATGACCTAGCTTACGTACGTCGGTTATAGCACTTCCTCATACTCGGCTTTCCTCGACCCCCAAAATCTTAAGATATGGCCCAAAAACCTTTTAGTGCTCATTTTACTCACTTAACTTGAAAAAACTCGCGAATGGACCATCTGATTTTATATAATTTTGTTAGTTCTAATAGCGAGAAAAGATTCTAGTGTATATCAATCAATTTTTTCAGATATGTACCGCGATGGCTGATAAAAGCGAGATAGAGATCTGGTATTTCAAACTTTTTTTTTGGAAATTTCTAGTTAAACCACCACTTGTTTAACAATAATCCTCCAAGCTATTTTTACTTAGAACTTATTATAGTAGTACATTTAATTCTTCGTTAGTCAAATGTTGCTTAAATAAGTTTGGTTACCGTTTGACGAAGTTATTCGCGTACTAGACATAGCTTAATTGAAGTTTTCAAATGGGATTGTTCTCGCTGATCTACTGTTTCTGATAAATACAGAAGGATTTTTGATGCAAGTCGTACTGGGAAAAACACACTAAGTTCAGGAAAGCCATGCCTTCTCAACATAGAGTTCGGATGGATAGTCGGTGGAAATATTGCAACTGCTCCAACAATCGTTCCAACCTTTCAATGTCACCTATTGTAAAAGTTATCGCGAGTGGAGAAAATGCTGTAATTTTTTTGGAAAATTGAGGATTGTTTGACAGTATCACCAAAGCGTAATACTGAAGAACAAGAGTGCGAACACCACTTTATGGAGAACGTTACGGTTTGCAGTGATGGACGCATACAAGTGAGCTTACCATTCAAAGATTCGCCCACGAATCTTGGCGACTCTTACTACATGGCATAAAAGCGGTTTACTATACTGGAGCGGAGGCTAGGCCGCGATGAACAGCTCAGACAAGAGTATGCAAAATTCATCAACGAAGATCTGTCGCTAGGACATATGTCCCCAAACAACTCGCTGCATCACACTACACCTCAATTCCTTATATCACATCATTGTGTACTAAGACCAGAGAGCTTGTCAACAAAGTTAAGAGTCGTATATGAGTCAGCTAAATCGTCTTCTGGAAAATCGCTGAATGACATTCTAATGGTTGGTCCAAGAATCCAACAGGATTTAGTTACAATGTTCAGCCTACATCAATTTGTTTTTACAGGCGATATTACGAAAATGTATCGACTATTCATGACAGATCCTCGTGACAGACATATTCAACTGATTCTATGGAGAGAAATCCACGGATCCTATTCAAATGCACGTGTTAAATACGGTTACTTTTGGATTGTCCTCGGCACCGATTGTAGCTATCCGTTGTCTGTATTATATTGCCAAGTTGTTTGAGTCAGAATTTTCCATCGGGGCGTTGGTGTTTAGAACAGACTTCTATGTAGATGATCTCCCCACAGGAGTCGATACAAATCGAGAACTCAAACCGAAAAAGGAACAGATCATAGCTTTTCTTCAAAAGTTGACCTTGACCATCTCCAAGTTTAATAGCAACTCAACAGAACTCATTTCAGCATCGTCAACTGAAGTTCCGTTAAAAATCGACGAAGAAAGCTCTACAAAGGCATTAGGATTGTCGTGGCTACTTAAGCAGGATCAGCTCGCTTACCGAATTGATTTTCTGATGACTGGACCTGCGACAATGCGAGTAGTATTGTCCACTATTTCAAGAATGTTTGAAGCCCTCGGATTAATGAGCCCAGTCATTATAAGATGCAAACTTCTGTTGCAAGACTTACATCTACTAAAATGTGCATGGGATGATCCCTTAGCAGGAAATCTAAGTCAGATATGGAGCGATTTGAGAAAGTATCTTAAAAATACGTCTCAATAAAAAATTCCTCGATATGTACATACGTCACTTCATTTGCAGACGCCTCTGAACGAGCATATGGGTGTTGTATATACAAAATAATCAATGTCTTCCTTCATATTCTATTGGCCTTCTAGCTCAACAGAGTACTTTATAGTGTTACGGCTTAGCCAAAGTTGTATGAATAAGCCAAGTGCTCTTTATTAGATCCAATGCAAAACTAAAGCTAAATTAAATGCCAGCTAAAGCTGAAGGAAAAAGCTACAAAAGGCAAATGCTATAAATACTTACTTTTGGGCGCGAGGGTAACTTGTTAACTACTCCCCCTCAGAACCGTGCCCGTCCTCGGTCACTCTGAATTTATCGATGACCTCCTGAATCCTTTTTTTCATCCTTGAACTCTTGGATGATCTTCAGATTGTGGTCATTTATCCGATGTAGAAGTGGCATGCTCAAAACCGGATCATGGTTGATGATGTTCAGTATCGGTGACAATGCTATGCCTCGAATTTTATTTATTTATTTATTTATTGATCTATCATCCTA
>JAWNNM010001220.1:0-109324 GCA_035044965.1 Lordiphosa andalusiaca | reverse complement strand
CACAGCCGACTCTCATATACACACCAACACCAATGCAGTGAAAATTATATTCAAAAAATTTTTTACACCCGTGTGAGAAATTTTGTGAAAAAAATTTTGCTCTCATTTTTTTTTACACGAGGCTGCTAAAATTTCTCACACGGGTGATAGAATCATGCGTGTAAAAAATGTTCGTGTTAGTTTCATGAAAAAAATAATTATTTTCATGTGAAAAAAAATGTTATTTACACGTGTGAAAATAAAAATTTTTTACACACTGTATTTTTTCTTTGTGTTAATTTTTCACGTGTTAAAAATAATGTGTGTTAATTTACGAACCCTGGATGAAACCACATCTACTGGGACCATTTCCAGTGATATTTCATGAACATTCTACCTTCAATGCTTTAAAAGGAGTCATATACTCCAACGATCTGCACTGCCTATCCAAAGATGTTGTAGTGTAGCTTGGGTCACAAAAAAAAACAAGAAAGAAAGTCGGTCAGGCCCAACTATAGCATACTCTGTACCAAGAAAATTTGTCTTTTGATCATAACTCGAAAACCGTTCATCCGATCTTCTTCATTCCTTTGGCGGATCGATAAGTTATCCTAATAACTAAATATGTCCAGAACAAGCCATATATCTTCAAAACTGTGGGAGATACGTTTTTTCTTAATTGCGGGGGCGGGAGGGGGCGTGGCCAAAATTGAAAATAAACTTGATCTGCCTGCAGACATAAGAAGCATATGTCCCATACATGTCAAACCTCTATCTCTTACCATCTCTGAGATCTGTGCTTTCATACGGACAGACAGACGGACGGACGGACAGACGGACAGACGGACATGGCTATATCGACTCGGCTGTTGATGCTGATCAAGAATATATATACTTTATGGGGTCGGAGATGCTTCCTTCTGGATGTTACATACTTTTGCACAAACTTATAATACTCTATGTACCTTCGGTACAGAGTATAAAAATGGTGTCAGCTTAAAAGCAGGCCTCGTTTCTTTGTGACAGGAATGACTAGGGATAGGATCGGATGAACGGTTTTCTAGTTATGATCAAAAAACAAATTTTCTTGGTACAGAGTATGTTATAGTCAGGCTTGACCGACTTTCTTTCTTGTTTTAACGTAACACAGGTCAGCTGATCACGAGTGGGGAAAGTGGCTAACAGAGTAAAGGGTAAGACGGCGACTTTCTTCTATAGCTTTTAAAAAGTTTCGTGGGCGACACCAGCAGCTTGGCCATTTCTTTCCAAATTTGATGTGAGCAGAGACAGACATGCCAACATAAGCTGAAAGTTGATTTCCAAGTTTATTTCTTGCAACTAAAAAGTACAAGTGTTCAAGTGTATTCAAATATTCGCGTGTGCCAAATTACACCCCCAAAATATCTGCCAGCCAATTGGAAAAGAAAATTATTTAAAATATACCTGCGACAAGGCACCGCCCAGCTGCAGCTTGGAAGAAATTGTTTTGCCCTGCTAGTCTCATTTTTAAGAGAAGAGGGCATTTGCCTAAAGTCCTTTCCATTTCACCTAGTGAGAAGGATTTTTTATAATCTTGCAGAGGGAATATTGAAATTGTCCAGATGTTTGTAACGTATAGAAAGAAGCATTTCAGACCACATAAAGTATATATATTCTTGATCAGCATGACGAGCTGAGTCGATATAGCCATGTCCGTCTGTTCGTCTGTTTCTATGCTATCTCCTCCGTCAGTTTTAAAGCTATCGCCACCAAACTTTGCACGAAGTCTTTTGGTCCAAATACGCTGCACATTTGTCGGAACCAGCCGGATCGGATGACTATATCATATAGCTGCCGTAGGAACGATCGGTCGAAAAACTAGTTCTAGTGAGAAACCTTTTTTGTTTTTAATGCAATCGTCTACAAACTCCGTATTTACTTGTTTTTAATGCTTATCCATAATTCTGCTAAATTAAGTCGAAATCGGACATCTATATAGTATAGCTGTCATACAAAAGTACAGTCAGAAAAGTAGTCTTATTGGGGAAAACTTGATTGTATTCAGTGGATATGTCCTTCAAATTAGTTAGAAACGTGCTGCAAGGGTATACAAACTTTGGCCGAGCCGAAGTTAACTTTCCTCTATTTTTTTAATTGCTTTGGGAATTATTTGGCGTCCCTGCCAGTAAGAGCGTATCCAGTGGCTCTCTACGCCTTACTCTCGACGGCCGCCCCAAAGACAAGCCAAAAAGGAGACGACAAAATTTTGCTTGGACCAGCAGTGGCCATAGCGCACCAAGTTAGTGTACGGGAGCAGGCCGATCGCGGGACATCGACGGTAAGCCGCACTTCGACCCGACGCCCCCGGAAAATCCCAGCATGGGCGCGAAAATTCAGAAAAGTGCGGAAAAGACGTCATATCTCCCACAGTTTTGAAGATAGATGGCTTGTTCCTTCTGGACATATTTATCGATCCGCCAAAGGAATGAAGAAGATCGGATGAACGGTTTTCGAGTTATGATCAAAAGAATTTCTTGGTACAGAGTATGTTATAGTCGGGCTTGACCGACGTTCTTTCTTGTTCCTTATAAATGTCTTCAAATAATTTTTTGGTTAAACGTGAAGAGAAAATTTTTAAGAGAGAAGTTGCTTAGTAAATTTTGCGATTAAGCCAATGCCTAAGATTAGCTGTGCATATGCAGCAAATAAACACTTGCCAGCAAACGAAAAGTTTTGTGTTCTGTTCTAATGCGTAATATTAAATATGTTTTCATGCCAACCATTTATATTAAATATTTATCTCCAATTCAAATTTATTTTTTCGTAATGTTATATATTTATAATTTTTTTAAACTTATTTAAATTAGTGTTGACGCAGATGGCGATTATTTTTAATTAGCTTAAGTCGTTGAAAGTTCGTTGAAATAATTTTTTTAAGTCTAGTGTAAGTTTAGTTTAGGGCGGAGCGGGAGCGCAACAAAGCTTCTTTTTTGTTTGTCGTCGCTCTGTGCGAATTCGCACCGTTTCGCCATCCTAGCTTTAGGTAGGCTTAGAGAAATTGTTTGAAGTAAAATCAGTTGTCGTATTCTATCCAATATTATCGCCTCGTATCAAAATCTTAAATCACTTAAACGCGTCTCAAAAAAATAGTTGTTTCTACAAAATTTAAAGTGGTTTAATAAACAAACACAAATGAACCGGGGTAAAGCACAAGGAGTGACAGTGTCACATATTAAAATACAAACGAACCAAGTTAAATTAAACAAAATAAAAGTGAAACAGCAGTGAATACAAATTTACATACACATACACATACATACATATTTGCCCGCGACGGCTGAAACAATTAAGACAAACAAATCAACATTTATTCGCGTTGGCCGTGTAATGCCAAACAACAACCAAAAACCCTGCGATTGCTTGGACTGCAAAAGCAAAGTGGCTGCTGGACTTAAGAGCCCAAACTACATCCTAGAGGTATTGCGGTAAAAATTGAAAGGTCAAGCAGAATAAATTAATTTCCCTTTAATTGTTGCTGACTTTTAAGCACGGCCCTTTCAATTCTTGGCACTTAAGTACAAATAGTAGAGCTTGACTAAACTAACAAGTTGCATGATATTTATTTGTCTATTGACAATTACATATATCTCTTTGGATGCAAAACCGCTTGTTTAAGTTAGCTGTTCTGTCGCCCCTTCACCCCTCTCGCACACCCGCACAAACACTTGAACCGTACGTTCTGCACAGCCAAGCGCACACACATACGTACATACGTGTTAGCAACTGCAATCGGTGTCTTTTCGTTTTCGTTTTCGCCAACGGCATCGTTGTTGTTGCTAACGCTTAGAAAGTGGCGCGCGCCTGTGCAGCTGTAGATCAAGTGACGCGCGCTCCCCTACAATTGGTCAGGCATATTGGTTTTTTGGAATCTTTTGCCACCAATTCTTTTCGTTATTATCGTTTCGATTATTGGTTCACCGGAATAATCAGTTCCCTACACCATAATTTCTCTGAGCATATTAGTTTCCAAGTAAGGAATAATATTTTCTTTTAAAATGTCCTTCGATCCAGAAGATCAGAGGAAATCCAAGGCAACTCTTGAGGAGTTAAAATTTAAAATCAAAGGCCCAACTAGAAATATTTTTAGGATCAAGAAAAATTTGATGCAGGAAGCTTGGCCCTCCACTTAGTGGAATTGGAGTGCAGATAAGAAGCCCAAAATAAATATATAAACAAAGCAAGTCCATTACAGGCAAAAATAGACGAGCTTGATGATGAAGATGAGGATGGTGCAGAATTAGAAGAAATGTGTATTTTGACAAAGGCCGGTCTTCTGTCTCTAATTACTGCTCTCAAGACGGCAAATGATAATAACATATCAGTAGTAGCTCCTGTGCCGTACAAACGCGTTCTCGTCTTCTAAATCTATCGTTGCCGAAGTTTAATGGAAAATATTCGGAATATAAATATTTTATTAGCATTTTTGAGACTTTGGTTCATAACGATAGTTCCATTCCATCTATTGAGAAATTCAACCATTTGATTTCTTGCCTCTCTGGTGAAGCTCTTGGAACTGTAAGAGCATTTCCAGTCACCGAGAGCAATTATGAAAAGGCATTAGCAAGATTGAAAAACGTATATGACTACGACTGCCTTATATTTAAGGATCATATTTCAGCGTTGTTCGGTCTGCCCAAAATTGAAAATCACCCTCAGCATCGGCTTTACGAAGCCTTATTGATACAGGACAGTATCATTGCTGTCAATTGGCGATGATAAAAAGATCGCAAATGCTATGCTTATTCATTTAGTTATGAACAAACTCGATCCAGTGACCAATCGAAAATGAGAGATCAACACGATTTTGATAGGCTTTCGCTATGGACAGATTGTGAAAAGGTTTTAAAACGGAGACACCAGCATATGTCAGTATACCAAACCAACATCTGAAGCAAAGCTCGGTCAAAGTAAGCACAATCGTACCTCATTTTCGTGTTCGGCGGGTCAAGCCCCATCAAGGAGTCAAAAATGTGTGTATTGTAATTCAGAAGGACATTCTATTGCGAATTGCTCTTAATTTTCCTCGGTATCAGTCGCACAAAGGTTTGAGTACGCAAAGTCAGCTCCCTTATGTATAAACTGTCTACAAAGGGGTCATACTGTTGCAAAGTGCAAATCAGCAAAGTGTCGAGTTTGTAGCCGTTCACATCATACGCTCCTCCACAGATATACAGCTGTTAGCAACAGTTTAGCATTACCACCACCACCAAATGATCAAACTTCCAATTCAGATCATTCTTCCACATCACATGCAATGCATGCGACGGCATTGAAGAAGGTGATTTTGGCTATCTCGACTCTGGTTCCCAAACAAACTTTGTTACAGAAGAGCTTGCACAACGATTGCAGATACGTAGGGAAGATTCATGTATCAGCTTGCTAGGAATTGGCGAAGCTAATTCTCAAGTCAAGAAAAAGATACATCTTAGTGCTACAAGTACACGGAGACTTATGCTTATGGCACTAATCACAGTTTGAAATCGATTTAAGAAAGCAAAAATAGTCTGACTTAAACTTAACATTAATTATAGTAAATTTAATAAATTTTATGAACAAGGAATTTTTATGAACAATTACTGAGAAGATAATAATAATAAAAATAATGAATGATATTCAGGAGTTGTACTTATGCTATTCTTTTAGGTGGTGCTCTAAGCTTTTCTTAAATAGTGGTGCGCTTTTAATTGTCTTAATATTACTTGGTAAATGATTCCAAAGGCGAATAGCAAATGGGAAGAATTATAATTCTGAGGTAGCGAGTTCATTTTTAGGGCAGATTAAATTTCTAGTTCGTTGAGACGCAGCAACATTTAGTATCTCATAAAGATAAGAAGGCTCCAAAGTGTTAATTATCTTGTGCAAGAAAATGAGAGATCTCAAGCAGAATTTAAAGTTTGGACTTTTGAACTTCACATTTAATCAGAACACTTGGAAGATCGTTTACATAAATTGAAAAAAATAATGGCCCAAGAACCGATCCCTGTGGGACTCCTCGATTAAGTGTCAGAAAGAATGACCTATTATTAACAGTAACTACTGCTTGCTGTCGGTCATGTAGATACGAGCTCATCAGTTTTACTGCAGTACGGGAGAAGTTATATAATCTTCTAAGTTTTGTACAGAGGATCTCGTGATTAACTAAATCAAACGCTTTGCTATAGTCTAGCAGAATCAAAAATGTACCGTTGCTCTTGTCAATATTTCGTCGTATGTCTTCGCAGATTTTAATAACGGTAGTAGTGCAACTTCGATTTTTTCTAAATCCTGCTTGTCTGTCATTTAGCAGAGAGTTATCCTGCATGAATTTAGTTATTTGATAGCACATGACTTGCTCAAATGCTTTGGACAGAAACGGTAATATAGAGATTGAACGGTGCTCATTATTGTTTTTTGGAATTGGCAGTATTTTAGCTATTTTCCACACATAAGGAAAGGTAGAAGTCGTTAATGCTGTGTTGTATATACATGGGATAAAATCTGAGGAAAAATAATTTTAATAAATTTGGGGTCCATCTGATCTAGTCCACTGGCATTTGATTTCACATTTAGAATAGAAGAAAAGACATCACATTGATCAACACACACAAAATTAAAACAAGGAACTAAATTACTATATGCTTCAGAAGTCAGGTACGTATTTACAGTGATATCAGGTACTTCAGATTGTGATTGCACGAATTTACTGTTTAGGAGATTTGGATCAATATCCTTAGACATCACCGGTTTTGGTTTTCCTATTCCTAGACACTTTATTTCTTTCCAAAATTGGTTTGACGATATTGCACTTGTAAGTTTCGAGACATAATAGCTTCTTTTTGCAGAGTTGCATTTAAAAGTTACGGCCTTCCGCTGAGTAATATATGGTATTCACTAAACAGACGATCTATCCTGTACCGTTTCCATTTCTTATAAGCTTCGTCACGTATTATAATAGCCCTTTTTATCAGCATTGAACCACGAGTTTTGTTTTGGTTTAACGGTTTTTTGTCTGAGGGGAGCATGCTTATTGTGCAGACATTCAATATTTGTGTTTATATACTGAAGTTGGTCATTTACATTTGGCATGGTAAAGATTACATCTAAGTTGCTAGTATGCAAGTCAAGGAGTAGCTGATTATAGTCAATATTCTTGTAGTCCCGGTAAGTTATACAGCAGTCTTGAAGGTCAGGAATTACATTATAGACTAAGAAGATTAAATCGTACTTCGAAAAGGCAGGTACTGAAAGTTGGTCATATAGTATATAGCTTTGTTCAAATTATTTACAAAAATAACGTCGAGTAGAGTGTCACTGGTCTTGGTGAAGTGGGTCGGTTGGGATTCGTTTACAAGAGTTAGGTCAAGAGTTTCCATATTTGACGAGAGGTGTGTTTCAGATAACATGTCACTGTTAAGATCACCAGTTAGAATGATATCTGTACACTGTAACGATATAGAGGTCAAAAAATTAAGGGCTTCAGTAAAGTCAGTTCTCCGGTGTGGCCTATACATGCATCCAATCAGCATTTTTGAGATGTGCGAGGAATTAATGAGTTCAAGAAAAAGATACTCAATTGGGCTATCAGCGGGTTGTTTTCCTAGTACTTTGGCATGAAATTTCTTATTTAAATATTTAGCTACCCCCCAGCATGGCCTACACGATCTGATCGGAACAACTCCCTCACAAGAGACCAATACATCACAAACATCTAACGAAAACCACGTTTCAGACACACACGTCGATACCTGAGCTTACAAAGATAAACCTAAACTCCTCTATCTTGTTTACCAGACTTTGCGCGTTTAAATGAACGATTTGTAGCCCTTTCTTTTGTTTGCTTGACACCCTAACCATAACATTGCTATTCGCCCTTAAGTTACTTATAGCTCTTGACACTTAAAACAATTAAAATTTCTCTCAGATACGCATAACTCATACTAACAATAAACAATTTAATGTTTAAGACACCTATAACAATCGCATAAATAGTAGAACAGTTAAAATTTAAAATAAAAGTTTTGAAAACATGAAAATTACTCTGATATTTCTTCCTCTGCACGAAATGGATTGTGCATACTCCCATCAGGACAGGCGGTGAGGGGGGAACAACGCTTGATAAGAGCTTTTCTCGACTATCTACGCAGAGGGCTTTACTTCTCTCGCTCTTCTTGACGTGCACAAGAGAGCGACGCGTAAACACACAATGAAGAAGCTTTTGTTTTTTCATCTTCATTGCTTCTTTGAAAAGCTCATAATTATCTCTTGAGAGTTGATCATTGACATAAAAGGGGACAGGCGAATCAATATTAAGAAGTTGTAAGGTTAGTTGTTGTTTTGTTTCTCTCCGGTACATCCCAATGGCTTTGGTCAGCAATACTCAATGAACAAAATAAATTTAATTTATGGATCCAAACTTAAGACGTCCGCTTCGATCAACGATAACGACTATTTTTGGTGAAGTCGCGAGTCAATTGCAGTGAGTTTTCTGCCGATTCTTGGATATTAAAATCGATTTCGAGTTATCAGTCTGACCATACCGTGAACTTAAGCCGCTGGACTTTTGAAATGTTATCTATCGGTCAGATTAAACAAAGTCCAGATTGTCCAATCTTGCAAATAACCCTTCTTGCCTGGATTGTGTCTGGACGATATAAGTTGAACTCGTCGAGCGGCCAAGAGAAAGTGGTTAACCTAAGTTGTCAGGAAAAATCTATAGTTTCGATAGACAACACCTTACAATAATTTTCGTCACTGGAAAGCCTCCCATCTCCAACCAAGGTTACGTCTGCAGAACAAGAGTTGTATGAGAAACATTTTGCCACCAATATGGAAGTTCTGCCACCAGGACGCTTCCAAGTGAGGCTGCCATTTAAGTCCGATCCTAAGAACTTGGGCAATTCATTTGAAGTTGCAAAAAGACGGTTCTTGACGCTCGAACGTAGATTGTCCCGAGATGATCAAGTAAAGGGAATGTGCATGGATTTCATGGAACAGTACCTTTCATTGGGAGAAAGAATGAAATAAAATACCTAGTGCGAATCACTATTTCATTCCGCATTAGTGCGTCCTGAGACCACAAAGTACGTCCACACAGCTGCGCGTTGTCTTTGATGCGTCATGCAATACGTCTACTCAGATTGCGTTGAATGACATCCTGATGGTCGGTCCTACGATCCAGGAGGAGCTATACTCCGATTCAGATTAAATAAATACGCGTTAACTGCGGATATAAAGAAAATGTATCGCCAAGTAATGGTAAATGAATCGGATAGACAGTTATAGCTCATTATTTGGAGGAGAGATCCGTCTGAGCCTTTGAGGATATTTGCGCTAAACACGGTGACTTATGGCACTGCGCCAACCCCTTTTCTTGCTATTAGGTGTTTGAAAAGGTTGAGTGAGACTGCTCAAGTGTCTCACACAAAAGCAGCAAACGTTATTCGGACCGACTTTTATGTCGATGATAAGTTGACTGGTGCTGCATGCGTCGAAGAATTCAAGGCGATTAAGTCTGAAGAATCTCAGGTGTTGCAGGAGCCAGGGTTCGAACTAGTGAAATGGTTCTCGAAGGCGTTAGGAATTCTTTGGCTACCTCGTGAAGACGTCTTCAAATTTAAGCTGGACGACTCTTCCATGAGTGTACGAGAGACAAAACGGAACATATTATCGGTGACGTCAAAACTTTTCGACCCCCTCGGTTTGCTTAGTCCCCTTATTATAAAAGGAAAGATCTTATTGCAAGAGCTTTGGTTATTGAAACTGGACTGGGATGAATCGATTCCACTGAAAGTGGAAACTGAGTGGGAAGCTCTTAAACAAACTTTGTCGAAAATCCAAAAGGTGGCTGTTCCACGATTTGTACATATAGAGCCTACATCACCGATTCAAATTCAAGCCTTCGCCGATGCTTCAATGAGAGCAAATGGTGCGTGTATTTACGTTGCAGAAGGTTTTAAAGTGTCATTGTTGACCTCTTAATCTAAAGTAGCGCCTCTCAAGACAAAGACACTCCCAAGGCTTGAGTTATGTGCCGCTCACCTTTTAGCAGACTTCTGTCATCGAGTCAAGTCTTGGATTAAGGCTCCGATCGAACTCATTGTGTTCTGGTCACACTCAGAAATAACACTCCATTGGATTCGGTCACATCCCTCTTCGCTGTCTACTTTGGTGTCGAATAGAGTGGCAGAAATTCAAGAGTGGACAGAGAACGCAACGTGGCGGCATGTACCAACAAAGCAAAACCCAGCAGATATTGTTTCTAGAGGTTGTGACGTTGACTAGTTGATGGAGTCAATTTGGTTGACAGGTCCATCATATTTACAAGAACCAGAAGAAAATTGGCCTAAAAACCCTCATTTTGAATTGTCGAAAGAGGTACTTGAGATGGAAGTTCGAAAATCGGCTGGCGGGCTGACAGTTGCAAGGAAGAATCCAGAGTTGTCGGATAATCGAAGGATACTCGTCACACCTCAAACTGCTGAGAGTGTTCGCTTATTTGTTCCGCTTTATTCAAAAATGTTAAGATAAATCAATCCAAATTGAAAATATTCCTTCAGCACTTGAACTTAAAGAGGCATTCGGCAAAATAGTCCAAAAGGTACAGAAACATGAATTCGAAAATGAAATTGAAAGAGTTAGAAAGAGCGCGCGTGTAGGCCCAAGTCTTCAGCGATTGAATCCGTTCATCCATGAGTGACGGGGAACATGGTGTGCCTTTTGGTTGATGCGAGTTGGGGGGCGACTAGTAAATGCTCCTATTTCTTACGATGTTTCCAATTTTGTTGACGAAGCGCTCGCAGTTTGTGCAGAGCTATGTCGGTCATCTTCACCAGACCAACTTCCACTCGGGCCCTAGAGCACTCGTAAGCCAACTCAGAGAGCGACTGTGGCTAGTTAACGCTCAAGAGATCTGTCGTCAGACAGTGCGATCATGTATCCGTTGCTTCAAGTGCAAACCTAAACTGCTGACGCAAATTATAGGAAATTTGCCAGCAGATCGGCTTCGTGCTCTCCGCCCGTTTTCTATTGAAAATGCGTTGATTTTTGTGGCCCAGTGAATACGTCTCTTAAGATTCGTGGAAAGCCCCCGTATAAGTCTTTTATTGCTCTTTTTGTGTGTTTTGCATCCAAGGCTGTACACTTAGAACTTGATTCAGACCTATCAGCTGATTCTTTTCTATTGGCTTTCCAAAGGTTCGTTGGTCGCCGCGGGAACCTGCGGAGGAGAGCGCAATTCGGGCATTCGCGTCAAGGAGCGGATGCACGTTTGCGTTCATACCTCCAAGAGCGCCTCACTTCGGCTGTCTATGGGAGGCAGGTGTAAAAACTGCCAAGAACCTACTCTAACGGACGGTGTGCAGCGCGCTCCTAAGCGCAGAGGAGCTTCAAAACGGTGCTGGTGGGAGTCGAGGCCGCGACGAACTCTCGTCCTCTGGGACCGCTGAGCCAAGACCCAAGCGATGGAGAGGCTCTCATCCCGGGGCACCTACTGATAGGCGGGTCGCTGATCGCTCCACCAGCTGTCGGGATCCCGGACCAGCAGGGTCTCAGCTGCTTGAAGCGATGGCGACTTGTCTCGTCTCTCAGGTACATATTTTGGCAGCGTTGGTCCAGGGAATACGTGCTGGGATTGCAGACCCGGGCCAAGTGGCACCAGTAGAAGCCGAACATCGCCGAGGGAGATCACGTCGTCGTCGCAGAGGACTACATGACCCCCCCCCCAGCAGTGGCTCCAGGGCAGGGTAACGGCCACACACGCCGGGCAGGACAGCATGGTCAGGGTCGTCTACGTTAAGACGACGAGTGGAGCGCCCTACAAGAGGGCTATCCACAAGCTGGCCCCTCTTCAAAGCTGTTGAAGCCTGTGCAGCCTGTCAATGGGGGCGGTGTTGACGCAGATTGCGATTATTTTTAATTAGTTTAAGTCGTTGAAAATTCGTTGAAGTAATTTTTTTAAGTCTAGTGTAAGTTTAGTTTAGGGCGGAGCTGGAGCGCAATAAAGCTGTGCGAATTCGAACCGTTTCACCATCCTAGCTTTAGGTAGGCTTAGAGAAATTGTTTGAAGTAAAGCCTCGTATCAAAATCTTAAATCACTTAAACGCGTCTCAAAAAAATAGTTGTTTTTATAAAAACTCTTACCGAATTTTAATTAGTTTTTTTTCATTTAAAAATTTATTTAGTTATTTTAGATGCCCTTTAAATTTGCAGTGTAGGTTTTCTTTTTAAATCAATTTATGTTGAAATTTTCTGAATTTTTGTAAGCTTATAATATGAATCTTTTTGGGTTAATATTGTTTAGTAATAATAAACTGATTGTGAAAATGAATTTCTAAAGTGTGTTGAGTTCCGGAGCCATGCTGCCTAAGGGAAGGGTAAGGTAAAAGTCGTTGTCGGCTATTATAAGGGGTCACCTACGTTAAGCTTCTAGGTATGGAAGGTGATCAAGGTAGAGTGTGCAAAGAAGCTGCATATCCATCTGCGCAGCCGCAATTAATATGAATGCAATAATACGAATGTATACCAATCGATGCTATCTTTTCACTTTCTTTTCTTTTTCTGCTCTATTCGTCTGTCCTGTCTATAACTATTTTCCGTGTACCCCCCATAATGTTTAAACCCGCACGCGTATTTTAATAATTATTCGAATAAGCCAGCGAGCATTAGTCTAGGCGCATAAACTTGAACCCTCCCCAACGGCCGACTAAACGAAAGCCGGAGACAGAGCGTGCATCGCCAATGGACAACCCTTCATCTGCTGGGAAGTTTCCATATTTTTACTTAATGGTGATATGCTACAATGTAATCAAAGAAGAATTGGCAAGCCAAAACGTCATTGAAGTCAAACAAAATACTAACATTTGGCTCTCACATAACACCCGAGAACATTAAAGTTGGATACGAATCAGTCAAAGTACGCACGTTTATACCTGCCTCACTCCGCTGCAACAATTGTTTTTGGTTTGGCTACATCACCACGCTATGTCGCAACAAAAACTCTTGCATTAACTGTGCCAAGGAATACCTCATGAACCCAGACACCAAAGAACTTTTCAACTTTGAAAAATGCTGTTTAAACTGCAATTAGAATCTCCAAGACACCAATCACTCCTCAGTCTTCAGAAGATGCCACATCTTCGTCAAACAACAGGAAATACAAGCCATCAATACACTCGAAAAGGTGGACAATAAAATAGCTATCTCCACTTACATCTCGAGACCCCCACACGATGGATCATTGTATTCCAGCGTGGCAAAAGCCAACTTCACCGGTTATAACAACAATCCCTAAATGAATACAAACTCGTAAACTTCTGCAAGCAGTATTTCGAGCGAAATTACACCCTCTGCGTCTATCCACTCGTCAGCATCAAGTAAAATAATTGGAACCCACATCTTCGAATAAAGGGGGATCGTATGGCTACAGAAATTTTTACTGTAGTTTGTGTCTGATTGCGTGCAGACGCAGCCAGGCACCAGCAAATTAAAAATAAGTTCTATCTCTGTACTTTCCATAATACTTCTGGCCTACCAAAATGTCTTTGAAAGATATACAATGGAATATTAATAGATTCAACAACTACAGTCAACTCCAAAACCTAATAGCAAAACACAAACCACATATAATTACTCTTCAAGAAACTCACATTTTAGCACATAATATACACCCCACTCCAATTTACTACATAATGTTAACACTCATCTCTTCTACATCATATGGGGGGGTAGCCATACTCATTCACAAATCAATAGAATATAATGAGAAGTCAATAGGTTGGGTTAAATAAAACAATATAATTTCTTTATTTACTATTGACAACTTATGTTTAGAAGAATCACAATCTTAAGGTTAAGATGTGTCGCGGTTGCGATGTTAAGTAAAACTCAATTTGTGGTTCTGCAGCTGCTGCTTAGCACACCTCGGTTGATAGCTTTTTGGGAGTCAAGATCAAAAAGCTTTTCTCTCTTTTCTCAATTCATAATTTGAGAGTGGATTGCATCAGCCGATAATTTGAGCTGCATCAGCGTTTTGTTCTTGGTGGGAATAACGATTGGAGCGGATGTTTATGTTAGCGTTTTCATGTTTATGTCTGAGCCGCCCGAGTTGTTATTGTCACCAAAAATATGGAAATTTATGTTGGGTATTTGTGTGTGTGTGTTTGGTTACTACTCAAGTGTTAGATTATGATAAATGTATGGGATCTTGTATTGGATCGTGGAGTGGTGGATATGTGACTTCTCCATCCTTTGAATTTAGCTTGTTCTCAAGCGGATATTTTAGGGTATAATACTGGATTCGATACATTTTCATTATCTGGTGTATTTAGTGTTGACAAATTTTCATTTGGTGATAGTTCTTTTTGATTTTTGTATTATACAATGATTCTGTGTGGGATTGCCTTATATTTATAAATAAGATACAATAGTATTGTGATTATCATTATGATTGATGTAGTTATCGTAATTATTTTGAATACATTATTATTTTTCGTGTGTTCTTGAATTATTTCTTTTGCTTGAATATACGATAGTGGGTCTATTTTTGTTACATTATTGTTGACATAAATTGTGTTTGGCCGACGGCCCAAAGGATTAATCGGTCAATTCAAAATTCATGTAAAATCACTGAAGTCATTTACATATTGCTCTGAGTTTAACGTAAATCTCACTCATTGTTTATTTTGATCTGCTCAGCAGCATTTGCTCTCTTTATATTCTCTTTTGTTCTTGTCGCTTGCCTAGCGCTGTGGCTAGGTCCAAGCCGGCCGCTGCAGCTTCTTCACGGTCAGTTCCTAATTAATTGTCTTTGACATCGGTCGCGTATGATACGGGCCAATTATTATCTAATTATCATTTGGCACGTGTTGCGTACATTACGAACTCGCTTGCAATTCAGAATTAGTTAATATTGTTTCTCTCTCTTGAACTCGATCACATATTGCGATTTGTGAACTTGTAAAGGCTCTGGCTCCGAGCAGCCACCCTTCTGGAATTAATTAACATTGTAATTAATAAAGGCTCTGGCCTCAACTATCACCCTTCTGAACAAATAAAGATTTGTACTACATATACTTAAACGAAATTGCGGCTTCGTGTTTTGTGTATTTAATTGGAAGGATTTAACTACTAAAAGGGCACTGAAAAAGCTCAGTGTCACAACAAATTGTTTGTGTAAAATCTAATAGTGTGTTTGTCAGCAAAATTTCTTCAAGCTGAATTGAACAATTGAAAGCCTTTATAATGTTATTTCCTTCGATTATTATTTCCCTGTCTATGCAATTTTGATTTAATGTTGTTTTGGGAAGATTCCATGTTAGGTTCTATATAATTTACTTCGAGATTTTTGTGCATTTTTGTATATCCACACTCTGTGGAAGCTTGAGAAGTTTCTCTGAATTGATATGTGTTAAAGAATGTGTGTCTTAATAATTTGGGGTTAAGAATGCCAAGTCTGGTTAGTTGCATTCCTAACTCGATGTCTTCTATGTATTCCGTGAATTGTTGTAAGTTAAATATTAGAATAGCTAATCTTTGATCATTTTCATAGATGATATCCATTTGGTTGATTTCTTGGTTGATTGCGTCAATAACGTGGATCATGTCGTTTGCTTGAATACTGGTTTCTGATAAGTTGCTTATTTTAAGTTCTAGTTCTTCTTTGTCTTCTTGATCTAAGGTTCCGAATAAGTATTTGTAAGCTGTCCCTACGATATTTGCAAGCCCTCTTTTGTTACGTTTTGTGATTCTGATTCCATTCATCTCTCTTTCTAGTTTTTCTATTAAGTATTTTATTTGGAGAAGATGTTTAAATTTTTCTGATTGATATAACAAGTTTTCATAGGTTTGTTCGGTTTTTGTTCTATTTACTGACAGATAATGATATTCATAATTTACTGGCAAGTCTAATTCTCCTGTTTTAAAAATTAAATAACCATTCTTTGCTTGAATGGTGTTTACTTCAAGGCTTTGACCTTTTGCTTTTTGAATAAAACATGTTATTAGGAATAATATCAAAAGTGATTTAAGATTAAGCCGAATTTTCTTGGCTCGGTTGATCGACTGCTGATGATCTGGAATTATCGTATTTGCTTTCATTAATTTTCTTTTTCTTTTTAAATTTGGATTTATAATGGGTTATTTTTCTTCCTCTGTTCTTTTCTTCGTAATTTTTTTCGTCGGTTTGGGCAATTTCTCCCGTCTTTTTAAAAGGCTTAGTGGTTTTACTCTTTACTAAAGGTGATTGTCTGTATCTAGTGTTAACTTCAAATGGGATTCTATTTTCGTTCAGTTGTCCAATTTAGTTTATTTTGGGAATTATATTCTGGTGTTCCAGCATAAATAAAAATATCTGCAGGTGTTCTTCCTGTAGTATTATGTTTAGTTTTGTTATTGTAGACTTATAAGATTGTTTCAAATTTATTTATTTTGTTTTCTTGATCGGTTTCACTGTTGATGATTCTCAATTTTTCATTAACTGTCTTATGAAATCGATCGATATCTGAAACTCCATTTTTGCTTGTAGTTATTATTATGTTTACGTCTTCTGATCTTAGCCAGATTTGAAGCGCTGCGCACATAAATGCTGAGTCTTTGTCTGCTTTGATTTCGTTTGGTTTACCCATTTCATTGAATATTTTTAGTAGGGCTCGTTTGGCTTCTAACCAATCTCTACCATTTACTTCAATTAAGGCTGCGTATTTTGAATATACGTCGATACATGATAAGAATTGTTTATTGTCAATCATGTAATAATCGATGACATATCTTTCTCTTGGATTAAAAACTTCAGGAGTTATTTCGTAAGCTAGTTTTGTATTTCTGTGTTGTTTTTGAAATGTTACATATTTCACATTCGTTAATAATGTTCTGGATTAGTTTTTGGTAATCGGGATAGTAAAATTTTTCTTTAAAAATAAGGATTGTTTTCTCAATACCTGGTAGTAAATCTCTGTGAGACTCAATAATTGTTTCTTTGAATTCGGCAAATGTTTGAATATCTACCAACTTTTTGTAAGTTCGCATTAATTTTGTCAAATTGTTCGGACTGATGATTTCTATGAATGCATTTTGGAATATTAAGAAATCAATATATTCTCGTAATATATTACACTATTTTTTGTGCATAGGTATTCTTTAATAAGGTTTTTGGCATGCTCGTTTGTCATTTCCTTGTAGATGATTTTATATTTTGTTTTGTGAAAATATCTTGATGATTGTACCTCGTTTGATTCATTTGTTTGTTTCGTTTTTATTACGTGTTTAATAGTACTAGTAAAGGTCAAATTTTCACCTTCTCTGTACTGGATGTCACTAAATTCAAAAAGAACTTTAGTGAGTTTCTTTTTCTCCTCTTCGTTTATGTGTTCTAAACGATATTCGTTAATTTGGTGTAACTCATTGTTAATTGCGAACACTGTATGTTCGTCTTCTGTTTGTGGTGGATCGAGGCATTGATATGCGGTCTCGTCCGAAATTTCTTTTACTTCTTCATGATTATATTTCATGGAGAATGAAAGGTTGTTTATTAGTACTTTTTTAGTACCATGATCGATTATTGCTTTAGTATCTTCTAAGAATTCTCGACCAAGTAACATGTCATAATTATTAGAAAAATTATGCAAGTAAAATGTTTGATGTGTAGGGCAAAGTTTGCTGGGTTATAGGTATAGGTTTGTATACTTCGTTTTAATTTTACTATACCATTAATAGTATGTACTTCAAGTTGGTTGTTTTGATTGGAAAATTTAAATGGTTCTTTGTCATTAAGTTAATAGATGAACCTGTATCTATTACACATTTTAAGATTTTATTGTTAAAAATCAAGTTTATGTATGGGTTTGTTCCTCTTCTGTTTCCGAGGCTACTTGATGAAAATTTTCGGAAGTGTCCATTTTTTGATGTCCACTTCCACTTTCGCGTTGCCTTTTTACGGGTGGATTAGGGGCAATATAATAATTTTGGTTTTGTTGATTATTAATAGGATTCTGGACTTTACCTTGGCTTAGTTTTTGTTTAAATTCTTGGATCATTTGCTGATTAGATTCAGCGCTATTCTGATTTTGATTTTGATTCTGATTATTAGTCTGAGGTAGATTGAAACTTTGAGAATAATTTCCCTTATTTCCACGATTGTCATTATTTTTCCGATTGCTGTAACCTTTTGAGGTTGATTGACCATTTGACTGGTTCGATTTTGTTTGATCGGAAAAGTTGTTTTCAAATCTCCTTCTTGTTGAGCTACCTGTTTCAATTTTGATACTGAGGTTATGTGATGTCTTGCAAGGGTCATAAATAACCTGTCAGGAAGTTTTTTCATTATAACGTCTTTAATTGTGTTGTTCATTGCATTAGTGAAAATGTGGGTGTTCAGTGTGTTGTCTTCCAAAGTTAGTTTACTTGAAATAACAAATGACTTATATTCTAATTCTTCGACAAACTTACGGATGCTTCCGTTAAATTGAATGTTAAATAAACGTCTTAGAAGTTCTTCAAATGGGGTTTGGACCTTGAAAGCTTCGATGAGTGCGATTTTGAGTGCTGCCCAGTTACTAGCTGCTGATAATTGGGAAACTCGTTGGGCGTCTCCAGAAATTTGCATTTCGATTGCCCCGAATAATACGCTGTGTTGTCGAACATCTTTTGTTGGGTATAGTTGCATAATGAAGTCGACTCGTCTTATGAATGCACACAGGTTTTCTGATGATACACTGAAAGTAGGCACCTGCCTAATTTGTCCTAGAGCTTGGTTTAAATGTTGCTCTGATAGCTGTAGTACGTGTGCTACTGCTGGTGCTGATGTTGATGCGGATTTTTGTTTAGATTGTTCATTTGTTGGTGATATTTCTTTTGGGGTAAAATTTGCGATTTTTTTTTTTTTTTTTTAAATCGACTTGGCTTTTTTACATTACTTTGTAGCGGTCACACTAGATATTTTAGCGGGCTTTAATTGTGAAAGGGTTTTTTGGGGTGCTAGTTAAAAAATCAAATTTAATTTTCATATAACTTTAGCTGTCACACTTTGTTTTAAGCGTGCTTTAATTATGAAAATTTTTGGGCGTCACGATTAGCGGTCACACTTTGTAGGGTTAAGCGGGCTACGACGACTTTGATTTTATTTGGGGTGCGAGTTGAAAAAATCTAATTCAATTTTCATATAACTTTAGCTGTCACACTTTGTTTTAAGCGGGCTTTAATTATGAAAATTTTTTGCGCGTCACGATTAGCGGTCACACTTTGTAGGTTTAAGCGGGCTACGACGACTTTGATTTTATTTCACGCGGGTTCTTGTGCGGATAATTTTTCAACGTTTAGCACTGAATGTTTTCTTTGTAAATGTTCACAAACCGAACTAGCATTAAGATTTTGATCGATCCTTAAAAACGTCAGAATTATCCTTCCGGCTGCGCCAATGAGAAGCCAATAGGTTGGGTTAAATAAAAAAATATAATTTCTTTATTTACTATTGACAACTTATGTTTAGAAGAATCACAATCTTAAGGCTAAGATGTGTCACGGTTGCGATGCAAACCTCGGTTGATAGCTTTTTAGGAGTCAAGATCAAAAAGCTTTTCTCTCTTTTCTCATTTCATAATTTGAGTGTGGATTGCATCAGCCGATAATTTGAGCTGCATCAGCGAATTGTTTATGGTGGAAATAACGATTGGAGCGGATGTTTATGTTAGCGTTTTTTTGTTTATGTCTGAGCCGCCCGAATTGTTATTGTCACCAAAAATATGGAAATTTATGTTGGGTATTTGTGTGTGTGTGTTTGGTTACTACTCAAGTGTTAGATTATGATAAATGTATGGGATCTTGTATTGGATCGTGGAGTGGTGGATATGTGACTATATATATATATTCAACTTGCCGCCTGTGAGCGGCTTATATACATTTAGGGTCTTGGACCGTTTTGTACTTCAAAAAAATGTATTCTTATAACGTCAACCCAACAGCACAGTTGTTCTTTAATTAACACACAAGTGGAGCAGAGATTTTATTATCAAACACCCCAGAATTCCTTTTGGAAGACAATTGTTGTGACTAGGACGGACGAGAGAAGACCCCTACAAGATCATCCAGATAATTTTCCACCTAAGTAATTACCACTTCGAGATTTCGAGGCAGACCCTACGGGATCACTCCACACAAGTTGAACACGGAGTTCCAGCTTGTTAACTCGCGCTTCCACTAACCCATACACAAGTGAGCACAACACCCACCACCCGCTCCTATGTGCTGACTGGCATCAATCGGCATGTACAAATAAACAAACGAAAATAAAGCCCGCAAAACCAAAAAAGCGGCAACATACCAAAACTAGCCAAATCAAGTGATAGACCTGTGGACAAAGATCCACTCACTGGGAATAGGTTTCAAATTCTTGCCAAACAGTCTGACGCTGAGAGTGAAGAAAAAGGGCCGCAAAAACCACACCTCCGCCAATCTACATTAGGGATACCAGCTGCACGGCCCTAGTAACAAAGCTTGACAATATCACCGAACGAGTAAAGAAAGCATTCATTGCCCTCTTTTCATGCAAGCTGGCGATAGGCCGAAAATGGGGTTTTCCCCAGTAATTGTTCATTGGCTATACACAGCCATAGTACGTCCCATACTGCTCTATGGAGTTTTAGTATGGTGGCCAGCACTCGGGAAACAATAAGTCCTGAACACCTTACATTAAGTACAGAGAAGTGCGGAATTATGCATGAGCGGTGCCCTCCGAACCACCCCAAGGGAGGCGCTTAACACCATATTTCATCTTCTTCCTTTAGACTTAACGTCAAAACAGATAGCGAGCATCACAGCCCTGAGATTAAGAGAGTCAGAAACCTGGAACACGAGCAACTCGGGACACTCAACCATACTCAACCATCAATCCGCGGTTCCCGCCGTTACCGATTACTGCATACCTACGACGTTATTCCAGAAACTTTATGACGTCAATATACCTAGTAGACTCGACTGGGAAAACTTACCACATAGCAGAGCTAATGCCATTAACATCTACACTGATGGATCCAAACTCGACAACATAGTAGGAGGGGGAGTTTTCTCCGCCGACCTTGATTTGGAAGTATTTTTCCGACTCCCTGATCATTGCACCGTGTACCAAGCAGAACTGGTGGCCATTCAGGAGGCCGCCAAAAGGAAAGGGAAGGAATATATACATCTACTCAGACAGTCAAGCAGCTCTTAGGGCGCTTGACTCTTGCACCAATAAGGCTAAAACGCTCACGGAATGCCGTAGATCCTTAAATGAGATCGCTCAGCAACTCTGTATCCACCTTATATGGGTGGTCACCGTACCGAGTCAGCCGACAGGCTGGCTAGACAGGGCACTATTATCCAGCTCCTCCTCAGAAGAGCACGATAGGGATGCCCTTGCCCTCACATAAACTAATCACAAGAAATGAAACCTTCCGGTTTGCGCTTTGTCTAGGGTCACGTGGCCCACGTTCGACCACTGCCTTATCGGTAGACACGCAGCACGCTTGGGCGTCCCTTACAACGACTTCTGTAGAAGCTGCAAGAGTGAGGAAGAAGAGGAAACATTACCGCATCTCATATGCCACTGCCCAGCACTTAGTAGGAGGAGACTCAACACACTTGGCCCCCCTTTTCTACTCAACCTCTCGGAACTATCTGAGATAGAGATTCCGTCTCTACTAAAATTTTTACTGATTTCACTCACACACATCACTGTCCGGAGCATCAAAAAAAATCTTCAACCCAAAGCTTCAAATAAAAAGAGAGAACAACAACACCTGATCATCTCTATATATTGCGGCCTATTGGAAACTCTTGAACCAAAAGCTTCAAATAAGAAGAGAGAACAACAACACCTGATCAACTCTATATATTGCGGCCTATTGGAATCGCCGACAAAACTCCAAATCCAAAATTTTTTTTCCTTTCCGACCCATTCTCTTTTGCAAAAAAAAACAAAATTAATAATTAATTATACTCTGTACCAAAGGTTCATAGAGTATTATAAGTTTGTGCAAAAGTATGTAACATCCAGAAGGAAGCATCTCCGACCCCATAAAGTATATATATTCTTGATCAGCATCAACAGCCGAGTCGATATAGCCATGTCCGTCTGTCCGTCCGTCTGTCTGTCTGTCTGTCCGTATGAACGCACAGATCTCAGAGATGGTAAGAGATAGAGGTTTGACATGTATGGGACATATGCTTCTTATGTTTGCAAGCAGATCAAGTTTATTTTCAGTTTTGGTCACGCCCCCCACCGCCCTCGCAATTTAGAAAAAACGTCATATCTCCCACAGTTTTAAAGATAGATGATTCGTTCCTTCTGGACATATTTAGTTATAAGGATAACTTATCGATCAGACAAAGGAATGGTGAAGATCGGATGAACGGTTGTCGAGTTATGATCAAAAGACTGTTCGCTGCTGTAGCGCAGTAGCAGCGCTGCCTTTAGCTGCTACTGCAGCATCAAAATTTATGCTGAGCGTATAATTTCATTGGTACAGAGTATGTAATAGTCGGGCTTGACCGACTTTCTTTCTTGTTTTCTTAGTAGATTTGTAGTATGTGGGCATTTTTCCCATTTAAATTTAAATTTTTTCCAAATGTAGCATCTCTGCCTGTTTGCATCGATTGCCGCAGCTTTTGTGAGTATATATACATATATACATAACCAACTTTTCTATTATGTTTACATCACACTCTTCTTAACTACATTTGATAGACTTTTTACATATTCATTAATTTTTCAATTTATATATTTTTTGTTCATAGCTCGCAAATAAATGTTAACACATTTTTCAATACGATTTGCCTCAGAAACAAACGCAGCACAAACGGTCTCTCACTGAGCGAACCAGTTCTTCTCTCGTCTCACTTGTTTTCTGTTACGTGTTTTCGGTTGAGCAAAAGAAACGAGTCGGTTTGTCGACAACCACTGACAGAAACACTTTTGAGCGAGTGCTCATCAAACAACTGTCTTCAAATGAGCAGAACACAATAAGTGTCGGCGAAAAGTTTTTTTTTGTGCGTTTGGTAGGTGGTGTGTATGTATAAGCTGTGCGACACAAAATCACTCATACATACGCATAAAACACTTCGGAAGTTTGCTCTCGACAAAACGGTTAGTGAAAGACACGAGATAAACTGAAACGGAAAAAAGTGTCTGCTCTGATCGAAACAGAATTGAGTCAAAGTGGATGCTGGCTGGCTCAAGGTCGGGTTAATTATAATTCAATAATTAACAGAAATCAACAGATTTTTGTACATACTCAGTCAGACTGTTTCAGCCTAAGTACACCCGATATAGCAATAGAAACAAACTGGACAATCGAAATGGACTTCTTCGGTAGCGACCACTTGCCCATTTTATGCAGTATTTTTAACGGAGTTCATACCCAGAAACAGACACATTGGCCATTTTTAAAGACAAATTTAGCGAATTGGAACCTATATACGCGTCTCGCTATTAGTCACAACGCTTCCATAGCCATAAGCTCCAATATTGTCCAATAAGCAGGCACTCTTAGTAAGATTATTTTAAAAACTGCACATCAATGTATCCCCAAGTCCACGCCAAGAACAAGGAACTCGAGAAACTTCGAAAAGTAAAAACACGTCTTGTCAAAAACTTAAGAGAAATATCTCCACCGTAAATGTAATTGACTTTAGTAGAAAGAACGCGTTATTTAGGCGTACTCTTGAAGAAGCCAAAAAAATATATATGTATATCTAAATTCACCGAAGAAATTAATCCTCTTACCCCGATACCATGATACAATTATAAAAGGTAGGGCGTACAAAATGTGGACTGACAGTTTTTGCTAAGCGAGCCATAAAGTATGAAATGGAGAGTGTTTAAGTGAGAACGAGAGAGACAGGGTATACCCTGTGGTTCTGGCAAGGGCTACTTGCTTACACAAACTATTCCACTGCCTAGTTCAAATGGCCTAGTCAAGGGCTAGGGTAAGCTGGTGCAAAGAAATATATTGGCGGGGGTACCCGGTTCGGTCAGGATTGGTACTTGACTATCCTACGTTGACTAGTCATGGATCAATCAATGCTGATGCAACGGTGAAAGACTCTCTATAAAAAACCTTTGCCCACATGCTTGGAAACTGCCTATCTCAATCGGACTAGTCATGGGCGCACCAATGTTGATGCAACGGCGGCCAACCATTTTCAGAAAAAAATTAATTGCCGACGCTACGCTTCGTTTATTTAGGAGCTCGTGAAATCAAAGAGAGAAGAGCTGGCGCCCGAAGTCTGTAGTCAATTCACACTGAATGCTTGCCGATGTCAATCATCACTGTGTGTCAGAGAGAGATGGGCATATTTTTCATTTCTCTCCATTTGGCCGGGGCCTGGCATACAAACACAAACAACAAGTAAAGTCCGGGCGGTATGGCAGACCAGCACGTTAGAAAGGCAATTGCACTCCAAAAAAAACGAGATCTCAGAAAAAAAAACTGTAGTAATTAATTAAATAAATATTTGATGTAAATTAACTAATAAGTTTAAAATTTGGCCATGAAGACAATCTATTCACATGTGTATACACTATGTAAATGAATAGTTATAAGTATCTCAATCTTTGTCATGGAGGCACACTGATGTTTTTCGATTAAATGATTAAAATTAGATTTGGTTAAAAAATGTCTTTATTACTTAATCCCGTACGGCCTAGGTATAGCCTGACCCGCATGGACTAGTTTGCGCAGTCTAGACATGGTCCAGTCCTTATAGTCTTGTCATGGATTAGTGCTAATAGCATACTCACGGACTAGTCCTTATAGTGTGCTCATGGACTAGTCCTGCTTGATGCAAGGCGGTGGAGACGTCCACTCAAATGACATGCCCTAATAAAATGGGTTAGGAGTATTGCATTGAAATGGTTTAGCCGTGAACTAGGGGTGGCCCATACGGACTAGTCAAAGACCAAGGCCTGGACTGGTTTTCAGAACCGCAGGGTACTTACACACATATTTAGTGATTGTGAAAAAAAACGATTTTTCAAATTTACTTACATTTAAATGTATGAAATTGTTGGGGATCTTAGGTATGGGAGCAGGCTGAGTGATTGGAACAGAGGGCCCACAACCATTGAGAACACGAGGAGTCCTATAGATAAGAATACTAAAATGAGTTTATTAATATAATGAAATGCAGCTTGGTGCGGTCCACTACTTATGCTCTTACATTCTCTTTGACGACTGACTGTGCCAGCGATTGATATGTGCGTCGGTATCTTTAATTGATCTGATCTAGATAGTTTAACTTCTATCATACTTAAAAAATATGTAGTGACCTTTTTCTAGAAAAAGGAAGTATGAAAAATGACGTTCTCTTGGGAACCACATTCCGACTGGGAAGAAGTACAAGCATGAGAGACGCACATACACATACACGTCTTCTAATCTCTCTATGTTCATTATGCATACAGAACAATATAGTATACTGGGAAACATTGTTGCCTTGAGATGAAACATAATTATAGTGATTATAGCAACAGAAATCATTTTACTGAGACATATATTAATTGAAAAAGTTAGAATATTAAAAACAATTTTGTAAATATTTCAATATTTACTATAATATTTTCAAATATTTCTTACGGTATTATCTATCAGCCTCTACTTTTGCTTCTGTATTTTTAACCACTTATTCAGATGCCAAATATTAAACATGGTGCGCATTTGAAAAAAAAAATAATTTTAAACTTCTTTCCAAATCTATGCTTGCAGCTCTCTTGCTGCAATATATATTATATATTAAGCCGTATTCCAAGTCATAGCGCTGTAACTAATAGGCATGCAGCTGAACCAATGAATTGTTACTGGCCCAAATTCAGATGGCAGACACCGTTTGTCATTGGGCAGTATATCAGGCAGACATCAGTAAACACATTTTGTAAAGCATTATAATTAATTACTGCAGGGTACTCAAAAAATTGATGCATATCAACATCAGCAACAACAAAGTAAGCTGTGCACACAAAAACTCACCCCTGAAATTTGATGATGATGAAAAAAACAAAATTTGCATTCCAAATGTAGGCAACTCCGGTGTTTTTCGTCCGATCTGATTGTACTTTTCAGAATACATTGGGCCTAGCTTGATGTATACTAAACCATGAGGCTCTAACTTAAAATTGTGGATCTGACGGTTTTTTAGGTCTAGGATGGAGAATCTGAAACAAAATTGATCTGCGTACAGCATAAGTCTACCTTCATGCAAAAATTTGTGGCTCTATCTCTTATAGTCTCTGAGATCGACAAATTCATACAGACAGACAGACGGACAGACGAACAGACGGACAGTCGGACAGACGGACATGGCTATATCGACTCGGCTTTTCATGCTGATCAATAATCTATATACTTTATGGGGTCGGAAATGTTTCCTTTTCCCTGTTACATACATTCGCATACTTTTCCCATTTTCAATGGGAACATGGTATAAAAATATCGACTGAACTGAGAGCACAATGTCAGATCCGCCCTACCTTATATAATTGTAGCCTAATACCAAAAATTTGGAACAATATACGCACTGTGTGGCTTAGCATAAACATTACCCAGCCACAAGACATCAAATTTCCATCCAAATGTTCCAACTTATTTACGACAAACAAAGATAGAATATTGGCAGATGATTTATTGTATACTCCAGGGAACACTGCTTTGCCTATAGAGAATGAAATTGACTTTATTGAGCTTTCTCGGCCCTTGCGTCGCTGAATGGAAACACCCCAGTCTTGGATGGGATTAATTATTCCATATCTCAACCACTTCCTTGGGAAATCAAAAATAGACTTATATACTTATACAAAGCAATTTTTAGTGATATAATACCACATCAATACAAACTCAGCCTCATTATACCCATATTAAAACCAAATAATGAAAAAACAATCATCTCATCATATCGACCTATTTCCCTTAATTCATTCTTGGCAAAGCTTCTTGATAAAATTGTAGCTAAAAGACTATGGTGGTTTATTACTTCTAATAAAATTCTACAGAATAGTCAAGTTGGTTCAAGTTCAATCTGGTATGTATTGTCTACTTTTTATAGACCACCTTGTAACAAAATCTTTAGCCACCAAAAACCACATTTCAATAGTATCCCTTGATTTCGCAATAGCTTTTGATAAGATTGGCATTCATGCCGTAATTGATCAGCTTATTAAATAGAAGGTTGGCCCACACATTCTTAATTACGTAAAGAACTTCTTGATAAACAGGAACATAATGGTTAAAGTCGGAAAGTCATACTCAAAGTCACTACCATTGGATAATGGTATTTCTCAAGGGTCTCCACTCTCTGTGGTTCAGTTCGTCATTGCGTATCAAAAACATACAGAAATTATTGATTTACACAAAGAAATACACATGAGTGCTTACGCCGATGACTTTAATCTTTTGATTAAGCTAAGCAAAGCCAAAAACACAAGACTTAACCTAAATTCCTTATATAGCAATATTTCTGATTGGTGCCTCTACTCAGGTGGCAACCTAGTTTCCGCCAAACGCAGGCATATACACAAATGCAACAAACAAAGCTACAGATGTAATGTGTCTACCGGCCAATTTCAAATTCCCAATGTAGATTCACTGAAACTTTTGGGCGTTGCATTAAACAAGAAACAGAAGTGGAACTCACATATCGACGAGCTTACTACATCTCTTTTTAAACGCCACGATATCATTAAATGTCTTTCAAGCCCAAGGTTCGGTTGCAGCACAACAAATTACAAGCCACCAAAGCAGGGAAAAACATTCAGTTTTAGATAAAGTCCTCGCATCCAATAAATCTATCGATATTGCTTTAAGATCTCCATAAAAACTTAAACACAAAGATCAACCCTTAGCTCTCAACGCAAATGCCATAATCACATCACTTAGTAAATTCAAGAAGAGTACACCGCCTCCAGAAATCTACCGGAAGAAATTCCTCCACTTTAAATCAGAACAAAGTAGTAAAACAGTGTTCATATATACAGATGGTTCTCCAATCAACGAATCTACAGGCTATGCGGTAACCACAGATACTGATGTTTTAAAAATGGGACTTCTTCCCACATACTCTACTGTACTTTCCTCAGAATTATTAGCCATACACGAAGCAATTCTACTCTTGAAAACAGGACGAGGAAAATACATAATTTGTTCCGACTCCCTCTCACCCCTAAGTTCAGTAAAAAGTGTTAACAACAATTCATATTACGTATGTACCCTTGTGTGGGTCCCCACGTTAATATATCCGGGAACGAGCTTGCTCGTTAAACTTTGTAGGTTTAAATCAACTTTTCCAATAATAATAAAAAATAAAAACGAGAAAGCTAAGCTAACTTCGTCGAAGTTTTTATACCCTTGCTCGCTTAAATATTTTAAAAAATACGCGTTTCCCCATTTTCCGACCGATCGTTCGTATGGGAGCTATATGATAAAGTCAACCGATTTGGGCAAAAGTTATGTGAAAGCATGTAAAACAATCAAATACAAAATTGCTGGAAACAAAAAAGTTTTTTGAACTAAGAGGTTTTTCAGACCTATCTTTTATATGGCAGATATACCATATAGTTTTCCGATTTAAATAAAATTAAGTAGAATTATAAAAAAAACACAGAAAGCTTACGATTACAAAGTTTGAGGACTTTTCCATCGAAAAAAAAAGTTTTTATCACTAAAACTAGTTTTTCGACCGATTGTTCCTAAGGAAGCTATGAGATATTGTCATTCAACCCGGTCGGTTCCGACATATTAGTAGTGTGCAGCAAAAAGAAGACTCTGTGCAACATTTCAGCTCGGCAGCTTTAAAACTGAGAGACTAGTTTTGCGTAGAAACAGACAGACAGACGGACAGACGGACGGACAAAGCTCAATCGACTCAGCTCGTCACCCTGATCAAGAATATATATGGTTTGTGGGGTCGGAAATGAGTATTTCTATGCGTTGCAAACTTCTGGGCAAGATTTTAATACCCTTTGCAAGGGTATAATAATGATTCACCATGAAATTCCCAAACAGCCGTTAAAGCAATAATTGAAAGACACTATGTGGATGATTATGTTGATTAATTGAATGACATTGACGAAGCGTACGCAATAAATAAGAAGGTTATTGAAATCTTCGCAGTAGAAATTTTGAGCTTCGAGGATTCGTGTCAAACTCTCAGGATTTGTTAAAGAGATTGAATTTGAAAAATGAACCAAAAGTGTCCAAACTTACTAAATTATGCCCAACAGAAGCAAAAAAGGAAAAAATGATGGGTCTATTTTGGGATCATTCTAAAGACGTGATTTGTTGTGTGTTTAAATTAGCTGAAATGCCAAAGACAGTTGTAGAAGCAGCTTTACCTCCTACAAAACGCCAAATACTTTCTATGGTTATGTAGTTATTTGATCCAATCGGTTCCTTAACGTCCTTCACTATTAGAGCTTAAATCATTATTCAAGAACTCAGTCAATTTAATTTTTTGCATTTGCTCTCATTGCAATTGGTATTTTTTTGAATGTGGTTGAAAATGTGCTCCTCTGCAGCTAATGTTTGGTTTTTAAGTATCAAGATATACTCTTACGAATACTAGTCGAAAGTTCTAAGCCACGAATTCTTAAAGCGATCCATTTTTTCTACATTTCTATGCATTAGCTAATACAACACTTTTTGTAATTAAAACACATATTCGATGATCTCAAAAATATTTTTTATATGCATACATACCTCTTAGCTTTAAATTAAATCATAAATTATATTTGCGTTAGTCTTTATTGCTGCTCACTAAATGGCTGCAAAGTATTTTTACACTTGAGTTTTTCCAAACGGCATATTTGGAATCTCATAGCTAACGGTATATTTGTCAAATATAAATTGAAGTATTGATGTATTGGCAATTTATTTTTATACCCTGTTCCCATTGAAAATGGGAAAAAGGGTATCATGAAGTTGTGCGAATGTATGTAACAGGGAGAAGGAAAATTTTCCGACCCCATGAAGTATATATATTCTTGATCAGCATGAACAGCCGAGTCGATATAGCCATGTCCGTCTGTCCGTCCGTCCGTCTGTCCGTCTGTCTGTCTGTATGAACGCGTCGATCTCAGAGACTATAAGAGATAGAGCCACAAATTTTTGCACGAAGGTAGATTTATGCTGTACGTAGATCAAGTTTGTTTCAGATTTGAAAAATTCCACCCCGTCCCCCTTTTATCCCCAAAAAACCTAGACCTCCTCTAGAAATCCTAGACCTAAATAGCCGTCAGATCCACAATTTTCAAGTTAGAGCCTCGTGGTTTAGGATACATCAAGCTAGGCCCAATATCTATCTATTCTGAAAAGTACAATCAGATCGGAACACCGGAGTTATAAGCGAAAAAGTTGAGATGATAAGAGCACCCCCCAGTTGTTGGTCAGGACTAGTAAAAAGTGTTGCCTACATTTGGAATGCAAATTTTGTTACATTCATCTGCAAAAATTCAAAAACCAATAAGAGAAAACCAATGAACAGGTTATTTTGTGGTCGGGAAACTTGACTGCAGCGCCCCTACTTGTTAAAAATAAATTGGCCCAATTTCATATTTGAAATTCAAATTAATTCCACCTAAATGGGCCAAATCTACAACTGTGCGTCCGTCTGTCTATTTAAGTCAATCTCAGAGACTGTAAGAGATAGAGCCACAAATTTCTACTTGAAGGAAGGTGTATACCACACGCAGATCAAGTATGTTTCAGATTTGTAAAATTCCCCCACCCCTTTTAATCGATAAAACCCGGCAATGACACAATTTTCAAGAGACTTTTAGGGTATTTACTTGGAGTGCGTTATACGTTTATAGCGAACAATCGGCTTTTTTGTATGGGAATATAAGAAAGCCGGAGTTATGGACGAAAAAATTTTTCTTGTAGAAGCGGGCGGTACCGCAGTGAAGAAATTGTCCTTCTTCAAGAATAGCAGGTGTGGTCCCTGTAGATCGAGGATACTCGATCTAGCTGACGTTGCATGTTTCCTTTATAACTTCAGTGTTTTTTGGCCGACCTTATTGATCTTTTTAGCAGGGATGCATACCATTCGAAAATAAGTACCTGTTCGTGCAGTGGTTCACCTAGTTTCTGAACCGGCGGTTCGGTTCATTACATGTTTTTTAGAGCTAGCTGAACCGCGGTTTCGATTCGGCTCAGTGGTCCATAAGGGCACATTCCGAAATATAATTATATCTGCCGTAATGTGAGTTTAATGTTATACTTTGGAAATATAATTCCTATAAACCATTTGAACATTTTTAAAACCTTTAGAAAACTGTCCAAAGTTTATGTTGTCAGATTTGCAGATTTCGTCTATGCGTTCCCTTCGAAAACAGAGAATGTCGGCTATAAAAGAATACTTAAAAGCATCGAACCAAAGCTATTTATCGTATTAAATGAGATAAAAATCTGCTGGCCAAGATTAAATTAAGGTAAAGAAGTACTACAGGATTTGAAATTATTCTCCACTAGAGGACAAAGCAGTTATCAAGATTCAAGAAAAGAATGCAGATTTATGACAAATAAGAGAGATCAGCGAGCGATCGGCGGGCAATTGTAGAAGACTTGCAGGATTACATGTTCCAAGGAGGTAGAGGGTCGAACAAAATGTCGCGTCAAAATTATCTTGGGGAAAGAATTAAAATAAATATGCTCGACAGCTTTTTTCTTCAATTCACAAAACCAAACTTTCTAAGGAATTTTGGCCCGCTGAGCACTAAAATCGACATGAAAAAAATCTGTCAAATCGTTATCGAGATATTATCGATAAGCTGTCGTGTTTTTCAAAAGATGCTTCCACTTAAACTATTATAACTTTTTTGTTTTTACTCCTATTGAAACGATTTAAGAAAATTTAAAAAGAAGATACCTGGCGGGAAGTTTCGTTTTCAGACAAAAATGTGATAGGGTGAGGGATTTTAATTAATCCCTCACCCTCACCCTTATTTTTTTCTAAATTTCAAAACATATCGAAGTTCAAGTGCTTTCACACAAAAAAATCGGAAATGGTTTTTTCACTTTTTTTTTGTGAAAATACACAAAACTGTCAATTTCCTTCAGAAACCGCTGTGACTTTTTTTTACCTTGAGTGATGTATGGGCCCAAACGTAAATTAATAAGAAATTTGTTTGCAAAAACTAATTAGTTTTATTCTAAGCACTTTCAAAATAAACACTAGCATTTCTGTGGCTGTACGCCCTTTTTTGAGTCTCTCGAAAAAGGCCACAACAATAATCAGCCATCATACTTGTTCCCTAGTTGCCTTGGTACCGGTGCTCAATTGACATCATTTCGTGGCGAAACCATTCTAATTGTTCATCGCTTTCGGCACCCAAATTTTCAGGGAAGGCATCAAGGTGCGAGTTAAAAAAGTGAATTTTCGATGACATTGTGGAACCTGTTGATAAGAAACATCTTTAAATTAATCTTTAGGAAGGACAAGGATATTTCCTCGGCCAGGTTTTTATTATCTGAACCCTAGCCAGACATAGTTGCCAATTTTTTCGAACGTCCGTAAAAGATTTTGCACCAGATTTGCAATATTTGGAGCTCTTGTTGTTGCCTTAAAAGCATTTCACGACATCCTGACATGATTTTCATGCTTTTTTTTTGCTTTGTTGTTAAATAATTTTTAGATTCTGTGTCCTCGAAAATTTTTCTAATTTGCGGACCTACAAATGTACGGTTTTTTATTTTGGCTTCGTGCAAGCGTGGAAAAAGTAAGCGTAAGTGTTGCATTGCGCTATCATTTATTGTAATCGAATCAACAAATTTTTTCCAAATTTTCCCAACTTAATGTGAATTGGCGGAAGAATAATATTTTCCTCTTCACAAGAGATTTGTTGACAACGCTAACTTCTCCTATTTTATCAGCTTGTCATATCGGCCGGGACTTGTGCTTAAGACGATTCACTTTGGCGCTGCTGTCCCATTTACACAAGAAGCAGCTATGTTTAGGATAAGCAGCTTTTAAACTTGTTAAAATTCCTATCACTTTTAAGTCCGCCACTACTTTCCATTCGTTATGCTCGTAGCCAATCAATTTCAGAAGATCAACAAGACTCGCCTAATTCTCCTTGGTGTTAACAGCGTATCCTATTGTAATGGAGGGCTTTCCCCCACTATTATGAAGCAATTCCGCCTTTATGTTATATTTACTTCCGTCAATAAACAAGCGCCACTCGTTCTTCATATATTTATTACTTAAGGCACTTAACAGCACAGGTACATCATGGCAATAAATAAATTCCTTGGCCTTAGAAAAATACTTCTTCAGCCCGATGTTACGTTTTCTATAAAAAGAAATGCTTACTTCTTTGGAAAGAAAGTTAAAGTCCATCAGGATTGGGGACTTCGGACCCAGTCGTTCACATCTGATGACGTGAGGCTTTTTTTCCAACGCAGTGAATTCTTCTTCGATTGATTCATCGATACCGATCTCACGGCGCTTTGTGGAGCTTGGGGGGCATATTGGAGCTGCGCATTTCTTGGAAGGAATCGCTGGTTTGGTCACGGAAGAAACACCTGCATAACTATTCTACACAATGCTTTTTCCCACGGGTTTTGGTTCCAGAAATCTTGGTAAGGCAAACGTAGCAATCCTTTTCGTGGTCCACGGGTTCCCTCCAAATAATTGGAGATCAAATTAGTTTCATTTTTTGTTGCCAGTCCAAAGTAATTAAAATACGTATTTTATGCGACTTCTTAATACTATCTCCTCCACTAGAGCCAACATACTGTAACATAAGAACATAAAAAAACAAGTAAGCACTCTTGTTGCATATAAATTCTTTCATAAGTGTAAAGAGCCGTAATAAGTTTAATGCGATATTAAAATTAGAGACTTAAATAAATTCCACTTGGTTTGTGAAAATGCTGAGATAGTAACGAAAGTTGTGAGTCCGCCTCTTTTCACCAAAAAATTTGTGAAAAACCGCTTCATGTCAGTTCGCATTTACAAGCACTTTAACTTCGATAAATTTGAAAATTTTGAAAAATCTAAGGTTTTTTTTCCATTTGGGACTTTAGCGATGAAAGCCCTCACTCTATCACATTTTTGTCTGAAAACGAAACTTTACGACTGGGCTCTTCTTTTTAAATTTCCTTAAAACTTTTCAATAGTTGTAGAAACAAAAAGGTATCGGAGTTTAAGTGGAGACAACTTTTGTAAAAATCGAAAAAGTAGTTCTATTTCTCGATGCTCATCGGCTCAAATCTTCAGAAAAAGTTTGTTTGGTGAATTGGGGGAAGATCGACTTTAATTTTGTCTAGCAGTGTAAGTAACATTGGCAAGAGGAAAGCGATTCACGTGTTTAATTCGTCAGCTGGAATAAGCGGTTCGGTTCGGTTGAAAACTGTTTCGGTTCAAAACCGGCTTGCATCCCTGCTTTTTAGAATAGATAGACATTATATATCAAAGAAGGCCCAATTTCTTAATATTTATTAATATGTAACTTCAAATTTATCAAGTAAGGCCCAATTTCTTGATGTATATTGTGATTAGACGTGACTCTAAATGCTTTTTTGGGTAATAAAGAAAGGAGTGAAACTTTTTCAAATTTGAAGCCAACTTGTTCTGCTTATGTTATACACCAACGTAAAAGCACAAGTTTGTGAGGAAGAATATATATTCTTTATGGGGTCGTTTATAAGTATCTATACATATATATAAAATTTAAAGTATGATTGTATGTTTGTATATTTGTTCCTTATGGGCGTTTAAACCACTGAACCAATCTTCACAAATTTTTCACAGTATGTTCATGTCGATCAGGAAATTGTCATAGGCTATGTCTCATGTCTGTGACTTGGTCCAAAACCGCTAAAATTGCAAAATTCAACCGTTCATCCGATTGTGTTGATTTTAAAAAGTGACTTTGCCATTTCTGTCAAATAAAGTTGTGATAAATTTGTCAATAAATTTGTAAAAAATGCCTTCAAAGAAATCATACATTGGGCAACGTGCTCCAAGAGCTTTGAAACGGCAAACTCAATTAGAAAATGAAACGAGTGAAGAATCGTCTGAAAAATCGCCTAAGTGAGGTTCAAACTGTTCCACTGTCAGAGCAAGTGAAACAGCTGAGGAGCGAGACGTACGTCTGCGAGGTCTTAGAACTCGAGCTTCCACTGTGAGAGCAAATGAAACACTGAGGAGAAAGATGTCCGACTTAGTGGAGTTCGAACTCGAGCGTCCACTGCCAGAGCAAGTGAAGCAGCTGAGGAGCGAGAAGAACGTCTCCGACGACTCAGATCTCGAGCTCTCACTGTCAGAGCAAATGAAACCGCTGAGGAGGAAGAGGTTCGCCGACCCGGGCAAGGCCGGGTATTCAGCTAGTTATGAATACTTGTAAAATTTTGCATACAGATTAATTTCATTGTTATACCCGTTACTCGTAGAGTAAAAAGGGTATACTAAAGTCGTGGAAATGTATTTAACAGGCAGAAGGAGGCATCTCCGATATCATAAAGTATATACATTGTTCATCAGCATGAACAGCCGTCCGTCAGTATGAACACCTAGATCTGAGAGACTAGAAGAGCTAGAGCAACCAAATTTTAGATGTAAGCTAGTATTGTCTGCAAGCAGACCAAGTTTGTTTCAAATTTTGGCCACGCCCCCTCCCGCCCCCGCAATAAAAAATGTTGAATATCTCCTAAGCTACCGAGGTCAGATTTTGCATGTGTGCATGTGGCCAATACGTACAATCTCACTCAAATTTTCATAAAGATCGGATAATAAATAGTAGAGTTAAAAAACTTTGCATACTTATCTGAGCCGCATGAGGTTATTAAACATTAATTGCCTTGAGTAACGGGTATTTCGAAGTCGGGCAGGGCCGACTTTAACTTACGCTGCCGTTTTTCCATGAAAATATGATAAATTATAGTGTTGTTAAGAAAGTGGAAGAAAGTGGAAATGCTCATATGTATTCCTTGTTTAGTTGGAACTGCTTCATTTATATTCATTCAAATAAATATTCAAAACTTCTCTGCAGGGGAATTTATTATTATATTATATGTTCTATAAAGTTAAGTATTCTAATGTTTCCAACCTTCTTCTTTTGTAGGAAAAACAGTCAGAGTTCATTGATGCGATTTCAAAAGGTTCATTTGAGGATAACATGTTGCGAATTGTAATCATTTGGCGACGAGACAATACCCATATAAAATACGAATGGATCTATGGAACCAAACTGGATGCAAGAATTACCTCAGACTATTCAAAGGATGGAATAATTAATTCAACCAAAAATGAGATTGCTCATGCCATTCGAAGACTTTTAAAAACATCTGAAGCATTAAGCTACGAAGCTTTTGTACAGGTATTTTTTAAATGAAATATATGCTCACTAGGGCATTTTTTAAGCTTTGTGTTCTGCATGAATTTAATTATTGATTTATTTATTATTTATTGACATGTAAGTTATTACTAGAGGGAATGGTGTCCATATAAAGAAAGGCAAAAGAAACCAAATTCAGATAATAATATAAAGGGAACAGATTGTAAACTGAAAAAACATTTTCAAAGGCTTAAATAGGAACAAGTGTAAAAATTTGAAGTCTTAATAAAAATTGAAAGAAGTGCAAAACTATATTAAAATGGTAAACCTACAAATAGATACCTGTTGAATATTTCTTAAGTCTGAAATACAAAGCAAGATTACGAGATGCTTCGGGGTGGTATATAATTACCCTGTAGATCCCCATATAACACGCTCGTTGGTGCATAAAAAGATTCAATGCCAGAGATCAGCGAAAAAAAGCTCTGCTGGTTCGCAACAAAATATTTAACGTTCTGTATTTGAAATATTAAACATTTGAAGGAGAAGGGGCCAAGGGTACCAGCACTGGTCCAGCCGAATCAGAATCAACTGAGCAGAAAAGCTCTATAAGCATTAGCTAATCTTTAGAAGGCTCAAAAGATACATTGACCGATATGTTCTGATAAGTCATTAGTATTACAATAGTTTTTCTAATCAGACCAGTTGCGCCTTTTGGGAACAACTTTGATTATCCACATTTGTCTAGAAATAGTTTTGCTATATAAAAGACATGAAAATAAAAAGCGAAATATTCTCGGATCATATGCCTTTGGAAGTAAAAGTCAACTTAAATGTAACCCATGAAACCACAATGAATCCAGCAAGCAAACTTTTGCCAAAGCTACGCTGGAAGTCCAATCTAGCCAATATATATGCCGAAAAACTTAAAACGAACCTGCGCAGAACGGATGCAAGCCCAACCCACGCGCACATTGAAAACCTAACAGAATGTTTACAGGAAGCCGCGAAGTGCATGCAATCTACAAACAAGAGCCATCGAAAACAACCCTGGTTTGATAGTGACTGTGAAACGCTACGAAAGAGTTCTATGAACCTTTTGAAACAAATGAGACGAGAATTCACTGCAGAAAATAAAACGTACTACCAAAAGGCAAATTCACAGTATAAGGCGCTATGTATACACAAGGAGTATATTTATTACCAGAATATGGAATCGGAGATAAACAGTGTGAGAGATAGCAAAGCCTTCTGGCAACTTGTTAGGCTCTTAAATGGACAAGCGGCTAGGCCCAATATTAAAATAGATGCCAGCATATTAGCAGATCATTTTCGAAACATGCTATACTCGCACAACAAGCCAGAACAACTAAGCATTGCGATTCCTCAGATCATCAGCGAAGAAATGGACCGTAGGATATCCATGGAAGAAGTACAACAAGCACTCAGAAATGCAAAAAACAACAAGGCCCCTGGAGAAGACAGAGTGCCAGTCGAATTTTTAAAAAATGCTCCAACAGAATTTATTGAGCGCCTATAACGATATTTTTGATAGCGGAATTATCCCAGATAGCTTTCGTAAGAACATAATTTTTCCGACCGCGAAGAAAGGCGACCTCATGAATCCAGCAAACTATAGAGGCATTTCTTTTATAAACGCAATAATGAAAACATTTGCAGCGATCTTACTGGCACGATTGACTGATTGGGTGGAAAATAACAGCATATTAAGTGAATACCAGACTGGATTCAGAAAGCGATATTCAACCGTGGACAGTATATATGTACTTACCGCCATTTCAAAAGAGCGCCTAGAAAGTAAAAAGAAAATGTTCACTTTCTTTATTGATTTTAAAGCGGCCTTTGACACTATCGACAGGCAAAAATTGATTATGAAATTGAGTTCTATCGGGGTATCGTTTAAAATGGTAAATATCATCCAAAGCTTGTACTCGAAAAACCAAACTGCAGTATGGGACGGAAGCACACTTTCAAATTGGTTTAAAACAAATAACGGGGTAAAACAAGGTTGCCTACTGAGTCCGCTTTTGTTTGCATTATATGTCGACGACATAGTTATGGCACTGCCAGGAGGAGTCAAGTTTGGAGATCAAACAGTGAAGATCCTGATGTATGCGGACGACATGGTTTTATTAGCCGAAGACGTGCGAACACTACAAAAAATGATAGATGCGGCACAACGGTATTGCGACACCTGGGGATTGCAAATAAATATCCAAAAATCTAAGGTGATGATAATAAAAGAGCGAGGAAGAACAGCTAACGATGAGCAGTGGATGCTAAATGGGGAGAAACTCGAGGTGGTAAAGCGATTCACATATCTAGGAGTAACACTTACACCTAATATGAATTTCGCAAAACATATTGCCGAAAAACTAGCAGATGCAAAGAAGGCGCTGAATAGCACTTGGAAATCGCTTCTCGGGAAAAAACACGTATATCATAGCACGAAATTTAAAATGTTTGAAGCAACCGCCAAAGCGATAATGTGCTATGCAGGACAAGTCTGGGGTTACCAGTACTACGATGAGGTGGAGCAACTGCTGCGGTTCGACATAAAGAAAATGTTTCGTCTGCCGATCAATACCCCAACATACGCCATTCACCTTGAAACTGGGCTCCAACCACTCTTCATCCAAACCCTGGAACAGCACTTTACCTATATAAACAAGGTGATGCATATGCCGGAAAACCGATTGCCCAAAATCGTTACGAAACACTTACTTCGCTCTAAATCGCAATTCTTTTCGACATGGGTAACACTAGCTGAAAAGCACAATATTAATTGGAATGAAAGTGAAGTTCACAACTGGCCCCATATGCAACAAGCAATAATCCAAAGGGAGGAAGTAGAAGCCAGAGCAAACTACGAACAGAAAGCAATCCAGAGTAGCACCCGAAACACATACAAATTATTGAACCACAACTTAAACGAGCAAAATTATTTCAACGACATTTATGACTCCTTCAGCATATCAGTGATATTTAAGGCACGAGTTGAACTGCTCGCCTTAAATTTTATGCCGCATATACCGACAGCAAACGAAGAATGTACTTTGTGCAACCTACGGGTTAGAGAAGACGTATTCCACCTTATCGCCATATGCCCCATTCTTAGCGAACTCAGGCGGTTACACTGGAAAAAGAAGTCGCTAACAAAGGAAGAATACTTGGCGGTTCTAAACGGTGAAGACTGGCACATTCTAGCTGAGTTCTTAAAGGAGACTCTGAGATACCGGCGGAATATTATGAATGAGTACACTTGAAGGGGACCAGCACTGTCACTCAAGAGGAACGATGTGGTATCTCGCGACGAGCGGGGCAGCTGCATGTAGTACTCGAAAGTGGCAGGCATCCTCGAAGTGAGCTGAGTTTGGCAGACGGATATATTCCATGCCAATTAACTTTTAATATCTTTATATTATAACTATTTTTTTTTTTCTCTTATAAAAATGTTTTCAATAAAGATACAACTACTACTACTACTACTACTAGTTTTGTTATCAAACTAGAAAGAAAGTCGGTAAAGCCCGACTGTAACAAACTCTGTACAAATGAAACTATACGCTCAGCATAAAGTTTGATGCTGCAGTAGCAGCTGAAAGTAGCGCTGCTACTGCATCAGCGAATTGTCTTTAGATCATAACTCAACAACCGTTCATCTTATTTTCCCCATTCCTTTGGCGGATCGATGAATAATGTTGATTAGCTAATATGTCTAGTTATATGTCCAGCTACAAAGTATCTATCTTTAAAACTGTGGGAGATATTTCAAATTGCGGGGGCGGGGCCAAAATTGAAAAAAAAGTTTAAGCCTTATCCTTAATATAGGTTCTTTAAGCACATATAATGTTCCAAAGATATTGAATCATTACTTAATTTTAGTCCTATGCTGCTTGGATCACCAGCAAATTTAACTTAATTATACTCTGTACCGTAGGTACACAGTATTATAAGTTTGTGCAAAAGTATGTAACATCAAGAAGGGAGCATCTCCGACCCTATAAAGTATATATATTCTTGATCAGCATCAACAGCCGAGTCATGTCCGTCTGTCCGTCGTCCCGTCTGTCTGTCCGTTTGTCCGTCTGTTTGTCTGTCTGTCCGTATGAACGCACAGATCTCAGAGATGGTAAGAGATAGAGGTTTGACATGTATAGGACATATGCTTCTTATGTATGCAGGCAGATCAAGTTTATTTTTAATTTAGGCCACGCCCCCTGCCGCCCCCGCAATTTAGAAAAAACATCATATCTCCCACAGTTTTTAAGATAGATGGGTCGTTTCTTCTGGACATATTTAGTAATCAAGATAACTTATTGATGGTGAAGATCTGATGAACCGTTGTCGAGATATGATCAAAAGACAGTTCACTGCAGCAGCGCAGTAGCAGCGCTGCTACTGCAGCATCAAAATTTATGCTGAGCGTATAATTTCGTTGGTACAGAGTATGTTATAGTCGGGCTTGACCGACTTTCTTTCTTGTTTTTATACTAGATTATTTAATAAACATTACGAAATAAACTTATTGTTATTTGTAAAATACAAATCAGAAAACAGTTTTTATATAACTGTAGTAGTAGTAGTAGTAGAAGTAGTAAGTTTATTTTGGCTTATTGTAGGCTTGGCAAACCGCCGTCAGATTAAAGCAGTTTCGATCATACATTTTCCATGGTGGGTTAAATTTTTACCACGTTATAAAAAGGCTTATCAACTATGGATGTCTAACAAAATTAAAAAATAAGCTAATAACGACTCCGACTCGGTTGGGGAGGTTTATTTGCCTGTCCGGCCAGCTATGCCCCGATTCACAGCCTGTTGTAGTCAGAGACGATATTAGCGCTAACAAAAGCATTTAAAAGAGTATCGATCGTGAAGTGGAAAGAAAGCTCCTAACACTTAAGTTTTACTTTTACATAAGCAACATAAGATCTTATAAAAGTAGTTTAAGGTTAAAAATCCATTAAGATTATCTCATGCCTATATTTTAAACTGAACTTATAAAAGATGCAAGCCCAGGCACTGGCCTGGCCAGCTGCAACTGTGCAGCTGTTCAATAGAGCGCGACATTCCTCTTCCGTAAGCCATGGCATCCCAAGCATGCCTGACATGAGTTCCTCGTTCTATCAAATATAATATATATGCGGCTTGTAGTTCAGATTCAGCATTTCGACTCGTGAGTTGAAGATATTTGATATCATCAATGACCCAAATCTGTCATGAAAAAAATTATTCTCTGCCGTATTTGTAGGCCACACTAAATTGGCCTTCAAAGTCAAATTTTACTTGATTTATATCAATTTTGTCAAACTAAACCATCTGCTACGAGCCATTGCTTTTGTTGGATATTTACTGAAACCATCCTAGTTTTACATATGCACCAATTATGAAAATTTTATTGCATTTTGCAGCGTGTTAAGCCCGAAAATCAAGATTTAAATTTATGGGAGGTCAACTAGATTTCCACCCCAAATTTTTAAAAGAAGGATTAAAAAGGCTACTTGATATTACATTGGCGTAACTAAATATTTATTGAAATGTACAATAACAACATTCATGGAGTGCTATGTAAACATTTGCGGATATTAGAAATATGGCAGTACTATTTGATCATCGTCTGCACTCCACGAATGTTGTTTTGTTTTGTACTGGCTCCGATACTGAGCTGGTTCCAAATCTGGCGCGGGCTGAATACTTTTTGAACAACCGCATTTAGACCTCCCACTAATCATCACTGTTCTCCAAACGCTCCACGCTGGTATATTGTGCAATACGCTACGCGAGCTGTGAATCGGGAAATTCGCGATCATATGCAAGCCTATGCTAATCAGCAGCCATTTGTATGGAACGGCCAGGAGCTCGTCGCACTAAATTGAAAACTTATCGAAAACGCTCCACATGATTTTGATCAACACTTTGACTTATGCTGAAAAACAGACAAAACCATGGCGAATACGCACATATATCGTGTATAGCCCTACGCGAGCTGGGAGTTAAGATATATTCAATACAGTGGAAAGTCAATTTTTCAACACCACATTTTTAATGCTAACAAGTAAGGGCGCTGCAGTCGAGTTTCCCGACCACTAAATAACCTGTTCATTTGTTTTCATTTATTTGTTTTTGAATTTTTGACGATGAATGTAACAAAATTATCCCAAATGTAGGCAACACTTTTTTCTAGTCCTGACCAACAACTGGGGGGGGGGGGGGGTGCTTTTATCAGCTCAACTGTTTCGCGTATAACTCCGTTGTTTTTTGTCCGATCTGATTGTACTTTTCAGAATAGGTAGATATTGGGCCTATCTTGATGTATACTAAACCACGAGGCTCTAACTTGTGGATCTGACGGCTATTTAGGTCTAGGATTTCTAGAGGAGGTCTAGTTTTTTTGGGGATAAAAGGGGGATGGGGTGGAATTTTTCAAATCTGAAACAAACTTGATCTACGTACAGCATAAATCTACCTTCGTGCAAAAATTTGTGGCTCTATCTCTTATAGTCTCTGAGATCGACGCGTTCTTACAGACAGACAGACGGACAGACGGACATGGCTATATCGACTCGGCTGTTTATGCTGATCAAGAATATATATACTTTATGGGGTCGGAAAATTTTCCTTCTCCCTGTTACATACATTCGCACAACTTCATGATCCCCCTTGTATAAAAACAAGAAAGAAAGTCGGTCAAGCCCGACTATAGCATACTCTGTACCAACGAAATCAAGAATATATATTCTTTATGGGGTCGGAGATGCTTCTTTCTGGATGTTACATACTTTTGCACAAACTTATTATACTCTATGTACCTTTGGTACAGAGTATAAAAAGGTCGAAACCAACCCCAGCACAATAAAAACCATAGGGCACTCAATTCTTAACATTTCTGGATTTAAAGATTTTAGATTAATAATTGCAGTCAAGAGAAAATTAAATAGTACAAATTTTCTTGGTGCTCTAGACTCCACCGTTCCCAATGCGTCGCTGTTCAACGCACATCATTCTGATTGTTTATTGAAATGTACAATAACAACATTCATGGAGTGCTATATTAATATTTTCGGATATTAGAAGTATGGCAGTACTATTTGGTTATCCTCTGGGGTGGAAATCTTGTTGTCCCCCCCTAAATTTAAAACTTGATTTTCGGGTTTAACATGGATGGTTTCAGTAAATATCCAAAAAAAAGTAATGGTGGCGCAAATGGTTTAGTTTGACAAAATTGCTATAAATCAAGTAAAATTTGACTTTGAAGGCCAATTTCGACACCATTGGCATTACTATTACCGCGTGTAACATTTTTCTCAGATGCATTGATATGTCTACTATTCTGGAGGCTTAAAAAATCAGCAATTAATGCGTAGTGTGGCCTACAAAATTTCAAAAACGGTCAAAAGTCGGTAAAATGGTTGTTCGCCAATATCTTGGAAACGGAAACTAAGATATGACAGTGACGTGTCATCTCGTGATAAGCATGGGTTTGTCTACAGGAATAAGTTAAAGATGTTCAGGATACAGTTTACTGTATAAAAGTGTAATCTATCATTGTTGTTTCTCCCATTGGCTTCGATCTTCAAGTGTTAGCTCCGCAAAATACTCGTGTGCCTGGCTTTTCCACTGTTGAAATCATTGCGTTTTGGTGGCAATTAGCAAGGAAGTTAGGTAAGGTAGTTCCGGCTGAGCACAGATGGGCTCACATATAGACCTTAGGGTCCTTAATGAGGCCGGGTGATTATTTGGGTACGTTTGACTTGGAAATCTAGGAGTATTTTTGACATTTTGGCAAATGCCAATAATTGTTTTGGAGGCCTCTTGGCCGCTTCCTCCAAAGAAGAGAACCGTGGAGTGTGCAGAATTTTTAATCTTATCGTGTCAATTGCTGTGCAGCTACAAAGAGAGTTTCTGCCGTTAGTATGCCAATGAGCAGTCTACAGTCTCTTCCCTGGAGCTGTAGCAGATAGTGTGTAACATTTTTGTCTCTTGTCTTGCACATAATTTTAGAGATTCTGCATCCGCTGGTTTTTTCCCACCTTACCTCTGCTTCTTTCCCTGCTATCTCCTCCATCTTGCTGTTTAGCGTCTGTATGGAGATAGGTATGTTTAGTGTTTCTTGTTGGCCGAGTACGACTCCGGCTTTTGCAAGACTGTCTGCCCCGATGCCCCGATGGCTGGGAATCCAGCAGATTTGCTCCTCTCTGGAGATGCTGAGGGAATCTAGTGTTTTCCTGCTCACCAGGATATTTCTGGATTTGATGGAGAGTCCTTGCATTGCCTTGATTGCCGCTTATCTGTCCACGTAGTTATTTATTTGGTTGTATGGAGCGTGAATTTCCGCCAACTTCGCTGCTTTTCTTATTGTGAAGACTGGAATATAGTGCAGTGGTTTAGCAGTTTGTAAGAGAGCTTTATTTTTGGCTCTGCACATTATACGGCGTCTCCGACTCCTAGGTCCATGAAGAATGAGGACCGTCTTCTCCGTATTAATACTAAGTCCGGCTTCTGTGGCCCATTTTAGTATCTCTTTGAGTGTAGAGTCCATGATTGAGCTGAGAGTCGATGGACATTTTCCTCACGATAATTATGCTTATGTCGTCGGCATATGCGGTTCTCTTGGGTGCTCTTCTGCGGAATTTCGTTGGCAGTTCGTTGACCACAAAGTTCCATAGAGAGGGTGACAGTACTCCGCTTTGAGGCGTGCCGCCGTGTTCATCCATCGTCATGGTTGTGGTACCCCACTCGGCTTGTACTCTTCTGCAGCTCAGCAGGTTGTATATCTACGAGTCCAAAGCCTAATGTACAGCTCTTAGGCTGCGTATTATCCCTTATGTGGAGGTCCAGTAATTTTTCCATTGTTTTAAGCAGGAATGAAGTGAGGCTAATGGGCCTGTAGTCTTTTGGCTGCACGTGACTGCATTTCCCCGCTTTGGGTAGAAACACAACACGTGCTGTCCTCCAGGCCACAGGTACATAGCCCCACCCCAGGCTGGCTTCAAAAATGGACTGTAGCCATGGTACGACTAAACCTTTGGTCGTTTTTCGCATGGCGGGAATTATGCCATCCAGTCCGGGGGACTTGTAGCTCGCGAACGAGTCGATCGCCCATCGGATTTTTCTAGGAGTGTCTAAGTTGGTTGGGATGTTAGTTTGTTGAGTGTTTAGGTCCTGAAGCGTATCTGGCTCGGTGACTTTAGTGCAGCCCGAGAAGTGCGCATCGAGGAGAGTGCATGTAGCTTCCTTGCTGCTTTCTGTCCAGTGACCGTCCGTTTTTAGTTGACTCTGCATAGGTGGCTGCTTTGAAAGCAGCTTCCTGAGTCTGGCTGCTTCGGAGACCTTCTCTATGCTGGATCAGAAGGTTCTCCACGAATGTTGCTTTTGCCTTCCTTATCTCTTTTTTAATGAGCGAAGTCATATCTTATACTCCTCCCAGATGATCTTTTCATCCGCTTGTTTGGCGAGTTGGAAGCATTCCTGGACGTCCTTCCTCTGCTCATTCAGTTCTGGGGTCCACCAGGGGGGTCTGGTTTTCCTTTTAGTAACAGTGAGCTTGCACGAGGTTTTGTATGCTTCGATGAGATTGATTAAGATTGAGATCTTCACGGACTTCTCAATATCTCCCACCGAGCAGATCGGCGTTGACGTCGCCAGTTTTGATTCCACTGTCTTAAGGTACTTCACCCAGGCGATATTCCAGGGGTTCTTATAGACGTTTCTAGTTTGACAATATTCGAATTGGGTATTGAACTGGATGTACTTGTGGTCGGAGAAGGAGGGTTTATCAATAACTCTCCATTCTGACGCCTGAGTACTGCTCCCTAAGGGCATGGTTAAGTCTAGGACGTTGGCCGAGGTTGGTCCCACATATGTGGGTACGTTTCCAACGTTTTCTACACTAAGACTGGTTTGTATGATAAAATGTAAGAGAGACTCACCTCTGTCGCTGATGTCCGGGCTGCCCTTCACAGTGTGGTGTTCATTTGCGTCCGATCCGATGGCGAGGAGTTGCTTCTTGTAGCTTGCCTCCGCCGTCAGCATGACAGTCCTTGCACTACTTACTGGTGTGGGGTAAAAGATGTTGTAGTTTTGGGACTTTGGCCCGGAGACCTTGTTTCCCGCCGCTTTCAAGGTTCCTGAACTAAAGCCACATCGGCGGGCCCTTCCTCCGAGGTTAAAAGGAACTCCGTCTCCACCTTTTCAGCCTCCAGTGTGTGCTCATTAGTGTCCTCGGAGTGGCGTTTCTTGAGACGTAGGTGCACTCTACCTACTCCCCATGCCATCGCCCCGAATCTTGGGTAGAGCGAATCCTCGGCCTCCGTGTTGATCTGAAGGATTACGTGCTGCCCGTTTTTGTCGGGCTTTGCAACATGCAGTATCTTCCAGTCGCCAGTTGGCACATCAGGATTCTGCCACTGTAGGAGTTTCAGCGCCTTCTCCTTTGGCATGACCAGTGGAAAGAGTACTTAAGGGTGGGGTCGTTCTGGCATCTTAGGATTTTGACTCCATACAGCCAGCCTGCTCCGTCAAACGCTGCAGGTTGCGGTGATGGGTCCTCCATCCTTTTAAAAATTTCCTCGAATAGCTTCTCCTCCACTTGCTTCTATTGTTCGGGCGTCATCTTACCGTTAGGGTAGCTTTTGTCGACGAGAGCTATGTGATACTGTGATACCGTTTTACTACGTCGCTAGCTGACTCCTTGCTTCCTTTTGCTCGGCCCACGCAAGCTTGTTTCTCTTCTCTAGGGTGAGGGCATCGCTCGCATGCCCTCCTTTGTTCGTGTGGGTTTTTTCTTATTTTTGGTGCTAGACCCCGCCCAAAATGGAGATAGCAGCAGCTTTTGTTCAGCCTCCGTTTTAATTGAAGCTCCACGCGATTCACAGTCCGAGTCTGTATCGACTGCAGTACCGAGCTACACTTTGGTCTTTGTCGTATTGGCAGTAGCTGTACAACTGTCCTGGCCTGCTCCAACCACGACAGTGGTGTGACCGCTGGCGACACGAAGTGGGGATCTCTCCACACCGAGCCCACCGGTGGTAGCAGTCTCGCCTTCCACCTACGTTTGGGCTGATATCCCAGCCCGAGTTGGATTCTTTGTGTTGTCCATTGTTAATGTACCCGTAATAGCTAATTTTTTTCGTAGGAACCACCCCTTAGCATTTTATGCCTGCTGCCAGGCACCTGCAACCATGGCTTTGGCTCAACTCTACCCAACATTGTGCTGTTGTGGTAGTGTTGGCCATCACCTTAGCAGGACACTGCATTTCATAGGTGTAAGACGAGCAAGAGACACTAGGTTTTACCCGCTTTAAGCCGAGGTACATACAGTGTCCATTGCGCAGCCGACACCCTCGTGGAGGGTTCAGTTAGATGGTTTTTGCCAGAATAGCAAGGAAGTACTTTGCAACGATTTTGGGATATCTTTGGTCCTGCATGTAAAATATCTTATTTACATAGCTGAAGTGGAGCTACAGCGTAAAGACAAATTGTGTAAAATACCTCTGGCTACGCTTAACATCATCGTAAGCAGAACACCCCCAAACTAGGGCAGCATAACATGTGATTGCTTTGGCTATTGCCTGGTACATTTTGAATTTTGTGCTGGGGTCTACATATTTCCGCTCAAAAAAAGAATTCCATGTACTTCCTATTGCAGATCGGATGTCCTTAAATTTTAAAGCAGCATGCTTTTTGAAGCCCATGTCTCCAGTTAGTGTTACTCACAGGCTCTTGTATGATTTAACAACTTCGAGTTATTCGCTATCCAGGCTCCATATTTCAGTGCGTGATTGTCTTCCTCTATTGTTTTTTATTATCATTACTTTTGACTTGAGACAATAGATTTTCAGATTCCACTTTGTGCCGTAAGGATGGGTGGCATCTATCATTTGTTGCAGAGTTTCAGGGAGCATGACCATATCGTCCGCATACCTTAGCACTTCAAAGGTATCAGCACCTAGTTTGGCTCCTCCAGTAAGTTCTGAGAAGGCATCTCTGTTTGACGCCTTGGTTACTGACACCATCCCACACTGTGGTAGTTGATCATTTTGATGGAGACACCTATGTTTCCCAATTTCCAGAAGAGTTGGGATCTGTTTATAGTATCGAAAGAAGATCTAAAATACATAAGAAACAAATAGATCTTCTTTCCTCGTTGAAGGTACTCTTTCGCTAGCTATGAGAGGACAAAGATGCTATCCACCGTCGTGTATCCTTCTCTAAAGAACATCTGGATCTCACTAAGCAGATTATTGCTGTTAAGAAAGTCCGGAAGACGAGTAAGCATTGAAGCGAAAACTTTCATCGTGGCGTTCAGGAATGAGATTCCTCTGTAGTTTTGTACATCGTTCAGAAGGCCGCTTTTGAAAATAGTGTACAGAATGCTTGTTAGGAAACTAAAGGTGCGTTTGCAGAATCATAGAATTGTTTAATGCATCTTTCAAATACTGTAAAACGTAGGGAAGGCGTTAACTAGAAATTCCGCTGGTATGCGGACAGTGCGCGGTGCTTTATTGGGCTTGCTTTTTCTGAAAGCACTGACGACTTCAAGCGTACCAAACTCTCGGTCAAATTTATTTACCATGTTGTTTGGGATCTCCAGGGTTGTTGAATGCCTTTGGGATTCGTCGAAGAGGATGATTCAGAAGTATCACCACAGTTTCGTTGAATCTACTCCAATGCGTTTTTCCGTATTACCGTTGTTAAGTTTTCTGACCATTGCCTAAAATGATTTTCCATCTTTCACTGACACCATTTTTCTTTACATAAAGAATAAAATTAAATTAAATTACTTCGATTTTTTAATCATCTTTGTCTTCTGTCCTATATGTTCATCTTTATAAGAGGTACTTCATTTTTTTAATCATCTTTGTCTTCTGGCCTATATGTTCATCTTGCCTGCTTCTGAATTGATTCTCTTCTTTCTTGGTAACAGTCTTCATCATACCATGGCTGCTTCCACTTTGCCGTTGACGGTCTTTGCATAAACATTGCCGCTGATGATAGTCTGCACGTGAGGTCCTCAATCCCGATTTGTTGTTGTTCTGGTATTAGTTTTTCTAATTCCTCATCCAGCTGCGTACTGATGCGCTCTGCTTGGGATCCACCTTAATTTTGGTAAGAGTTCGTTCCTGGTTTGCATGGTACTTTAGGGTACTGAAAGCCACAGATCCACTGTGAGGAGGCGTATGACCAGAAAAGTGCGCCGTGTCTACTCTCAAATATGTTACATAGCTGTGCCACGAGCCTTGGATCAAGCATTAGTCGATTGTTGAGGTTGACTGCGTCCGTTAAAATGTGCATTCCCCTTCTGAGTCGCAGTACGTTAATCCGAAAATTATCGTAAAACGAAAGACTTCGCCAAGATTTACTATTTTTTATACTCTGTACCGTAGGCACATAGAGTATAATAAGTTTGTGCAAAGGTATGTAACAGCCAGAAGGAAGCATATCCGACGCTATAAAGTAAACATATTCTTTATCAGCATCAACAGCCGAGTCATGTCCTTCAAGTCCGTCTTTTTGTGTGTCTGTCCGTATGATCGCACAGATCTCAGAGATGGTAAGAGATAGAGGTTTGACATGTATGGGACATATGCTTCTTATGTCTGCAGGCAGATCAAGTTTATTTTCAATTTTGGCCACGCCCCCTGCCGCCCCCGCAATTTAGATATAACTTAATATCTCCCACAGTTTTAAACAAAGATGGTTAGTTCCTTCTGGACGTATTTAGTTATATCGATCAGCCAAAGAAATGATGAAGATCGGATGAACGGTTGTCGAGCTATGATCAAAAGACTGTTCGTTGCTGCAGCGCAGTGGCAGCTCTGCTTTCAGCTGCTACTGCAGCATCAAACCTTATACTGAGCGTATAATTTCGTTGGTACAGAGTATGTTATAGTTGGGTTTGACCGAATTTCTTTCTTGGTTTCCTTAATTGTCGATTATTTTTTCTATGGCTCTTCTCGAGACTTTTGCGTAATTTTCAAATTAAGTTTATTCTGACAACTCGACCTTCATACTCCCGTCCGTGCAGCAATTGAACTCGTTTATGACATTATAGAGGCTTTCGTAGTCGGCTGTCCAATTCCTACAGTTCAGATAACAGGCCAAGACAAAAAGTTTTTCATTAGGAAGAACGGTCTCGATAGTTGTGGCTTCTCCAATGCTGGAGAAATTGCATTTGTGTTTGGGCTCCCTTTTGATTCCATACAGAAGTCCTCTGCTATCTCGGCCTCTTGGACTCGATCTTGTCACCATATCCCATTTGGTGGTGTATTCTGTAAAATAAGGTTCGACATTCTCTATGATTTTCTCAACAAATGTCTCGTTCATTATGAAAACGTCGTGCTGAATTATAAGGTTAAAAAATTTTTCAGGATCAATTTGCTAGTAAGTCCATCTACGTTGTATGACATTAATTTCAGATTCACAATATTATTATAGCTTGTACCTCCACTGCTCACCCTATGATAACTTTTAAGATAATTAATAGAAGTTTCATAGTGTTGCTGATGATTTTCGAATATTGTATTTCTTAGTATACTCTACTTATGTATGTTGCCTGTACTCAGTTATTTGTTTTTGTGGTACTTTTTCAGCAAAGTTTGCTATGGCTTATGTCGTCTATTGTTATGTTGGGGTATATTTTTTCCAATGGCTGGTAATCGTTTATTTTGCCTTGTTTGCGTTCCAATAGTACCTGTCATTGACAATCTTCATGGAGTCATTTTTAAATAAATCCTTGATATCTTTGTTGAGCGCTTTTAATTGCCATTTTAGTTTTAGAAGCACGCTTTTCTTCTTCTGTTTTTAGTCAGACAGATCCTTTTCGACATATTCATTAGTGCCAATCAGTTTTGTAGCATTTTTAAAAGCCTCGATTGCCTTCTTCATTGAGGCCATTTCAGCAATAAGATTTCTGCCGTGTAGTCGTTTTGATAGAATCCTTACGGATACGATTCCTGGCTCCGGTATGACTAGCTTACTTTTGCATATATCGGCTACCGCATCAGTCGGCCCTTTAATTTTTTCTATTTCCCGGAAAAATAAATTTTTTCGTTTTGACTGGATTATGAGTCTTTTCAAGTCCATGATATCTTTTAAATATGCGTGTATAGAATTATACACTTTAATTGAGCACGCTTGTAATGCAATATTTGTACTGAATAGCTCTTGCGAGCGATCCTTCTTTTATACATAAAATTCATCCCTTAAATCTAACTTATCTATTGCTTCGTTTTTAAGACGAGGCATGTGTTTGTTTATGTGCTTGTGCGTTGGTAATTATCATGTGCACACATATGTGTCGGTCTAGTGGGAGGGGTGCATCGCCTGTGTATCTTTAAGGGTCCCTATGCGTGGGGTTAGATACATCCTGACCCTCGTCAAGTGCCTATTTATATTTATTGCTTAACCATAAGCATTGACTTGTTTATGTATATTAATGCATCCATCGCTCCGTGTGAGTCGTGGGATCGTGGACTATGTTTAGATTCTAAACAATGCGAGAGATGGTTTATTTAATAATAGCAAATGAAGTATATAATGGATTAAGGCTACAATGTAACAAAGGTGGGTACATCGTTTGTTTGTTGTTCTGAGATAGTGCCCGCTGTAGGTGAGCGGCTCTGTCCACGATGACGACTGCTGACCAACTGACTTGACGAACAGTGAGCGAGGGGAATAGCATATGTTAAGTTTCTAACAAGGCACTGTTCGTAACATACACAACACTATCCTTGTCTTTCTGCTCTTATTTCATCCAATTTGCTTCTGAGCTCGATATTTTCTGCTTTTGTTGCCTCTATTTGGGTCCATTTATGCCCTTAACATCCTCTTTCGTGGCTAAATTTACCAGTTTCATATCCAGCGTTGATTGTGTTTCGATTTGCATAGCTTTCATTAGAGTTTCCATTTACACTCCTGTTAGTCTTTCGCTTTCTTCCTTTTGATAATTTTCTGGAGTCATATTGGTTTTTTTCCTTTTTATGGACGGCGACGTCGGACTCATTTGCATAAGATCCCAAGAGGAACAAAACATTTGGCTTACAAGCTGCAACAGCTTGACTTTAAATCAATGGTTTTAGAGTCACTGTGTTAAGGGCGCAGCTGGTTACAGTTGCGCATGCACTGAGCTTTTGACAGATCTTTGCAGACTGGCAGTACGCTGATCAGCTAATCAATGTATCGTCGCGAATGGTTTATTGTTCCAGCTGTGTGTTTTGTCAACGTAGGAGACAGAATGTGAAATATCTTAATTTTCCGTTCTGGGTTATGGTGGTTCCACCCTCGGTTTGAGTGAAGTTGCCACAACAACAATTGGATTTCAGTGAAATGATAAAATGTGTTTATCTCTGTGTTTTTCTTACGTGGGCGTTGATTCTTATATTCCAATTCTGGCACAGGTGTCAGTGCTTTGTTGGTGCCGCTTTTAATCGCTTATTTGCGCGGGAAAACTCACTGATTTTGCAGAGCCTCTCCAGAACACGTCTACTCTAAACAAAAACTTTTCTACTCCTTCCTTCCCTTCTTTCATATAACATATTTACTAAAAACGAGAAAGAAAGTTAGTCAAGCCCGACTATAACGTACTCTGTACCAACAAAATTGTAATTGTACGCTCAGCATAAATTTTGATGCTGCAGTAGCAGCTGAAAGCAGCGCTGCTACTGCGCTGCACCAGCGAACAGTCTTTTGATCCTTACTCGACAACCGTTCGTCTGATCTTCAGCATTTCTTTGGCGGATCGATAAGTTAACCTGACTACTAAATATGCCTAAAAAACGAACCATCTATCTTTAAAACCGTGGGAGATATGAAGTTTTTTCTAAATTGCGGGGGCGGGAGGGGGCGTGGCCAAAATTGGAAACAAACTTTATTTGCTTGGAGACCTAAGAAGCATTTGTTCCATACATTTCAAACCTCTATCTCTTACCATCTCTGAGATCTGTGCGTTCATACGGACAAACAGACGGACATGACGGACATGGCTATATCGAATTGGCTGTTGATGCTGATCAAGAATGTCTATACTTTATGGAGTCGGAGATGCTTCCTTTTGGATGTTACATACTTTTGCAAAAACTTATAATACTCCATGTACCTACAGTACATAGTAAAAAATTTAAAACAATAGTTATTTTAAATAAAAATGCAAAAAAAAAGTGTTTTTATGCTTGGTTCGTATTTTTTGGATCTTCTCCTAACAAGACTAACAATTATTTTTCGAATCCTTATCTAGAAACTATTTCAAAAACCATCCGCTATTGGAGTTAGACTATGCTCTGCGGCCCTTCAAGTCAGTTGCTGGGTTGGTCGGTCGTTTCTGTGGAGACGAGAATGCTTTGCTAGCATGGTGAGAGATTTTATAAGTTTGATTGGGAGGGCAAGAGCTTCTCTGAAATTTGCTCTATTTTAGTATCAACCAGTGGGGTGCTGAGGTCGTGTGGATACATTCATTGCGAATGTACCATGGAGCTCCAGTGATGGTTCTATGATTTGTTGATTGTGATCTTTGGATGATGTCCACACTGCTCGCACAAGCATTTCACCATAGCTTTAAGCCATAGGTCCAGAAAGGCTTTAGACGCTTTTGAACATTAAGACTTTATATTCCAGCTTTATAGGGCACCGGGAGTTCATTAGCCAGTGAAGGCTGTTGGCCCTTAGCTTTATTTGAAGATTTTTCGCTACTGTGTAATCATTTTGGACGAACTGTAAATACTCTTCTTCGGATGTAACTTTCTTAGACTTTGTGTGTATTTGGTAGAAGCATTGTCTCTATCTTGAATGTAAGACCGTCCAACCAAACGCGGTCAAATGCTTGGGCAACATATTGGAAAATGGTAAAGCAGTATTCGTGGTCTTCAATTGCAGTCCAAATATCTGAAGATATGCGGTTGAGCTGCTCAATAGTCCCGAGTTTAGAGCGGAACCCAAATTGGTGTGAAGGAATAATATTTAGTGCGTGGGAATCAATTTTTCGGAGTACAATCTTCTAAAAAGTTTTGATAAGCAAGGTAGCAGACTAATGGATCTATAAGATCATAGTTGTGTTTCCTGGTTTCTGGATCATTATGATTGTGGACTTTTTCTATTGCGTTGGAAATTATCCACATCGCAGTACCGCACTAAAAAGTCTTGAGAAATATGTAATGGCAGGATTTGGAAAGTCCATAATCATTTTAGGCGTAATAAGGTCATGTCCAGGCGCTGTTTCTGGGTTGTAGTTCTCTGATAGCTCTTTTTATACTCTGTACCGAAGGTACATAGAGTATTATAAGTTTGTGCAAAAGTATGTAACATCCAGAAGGAAGCATCTCCGACCCCATAAAGAATATATATTCTTGATCAGCATCAACAACCGAGTCGATATAGCCATGTGCGTCTGTCCGTCTGTCCGTCCGTCCGTCCGTCCGTCTGTCCGTCCGTCCGTCTGTCTGTCCGTATGAACGCACAGATCTCAGATATGGTAAGATATAGAGGTTTGACATGTATGGGACATATGCTTCTTATGTCTGCAGGCAGATCAAGTTTGTTTTCAATTTTGGCCACGCCCCCTGCCGCCCCCGCAATTTAGAAAAATTGTCATATCTCCCACAGTTTTGAAGATAGATGGCTTGTTCCTTCTGGACATATTTAGTTATTAGGATAACTTATCGATCCGCCAAAGGAATGAAGAAGATCGGATGAACGGTTTTCAAGTTATGATCAAAAGACAAATATTCTTGGTACAGAGTATGTTATAGTCGGGCTTGACCGACTTTCTTTCTTGTTATTTCAAGCGAATGAACTTTGATTGGATCAGTTTTTGCGGCAGTGGGAACCAATTAAAGTGTATAGCCATTGGTTGGTGGATTTGACTGGAAGACATTTCTAAGAGGAAGTGCAAAGACATTTGATTCTTCTCCGTCACTGCGGCCCAACGTCCACTCCGATCCCTTTAAGGCGTGTCTACCTTTGCTTTGCGGCAATTGCTATTAAATTTGTGGAACAATGACTCATGGGAAAATAAAGATAAATACCAAAAGCAACGAGCATATTACAAGAAATTATGCAGAGCTAAAGAGAAAGAGAATTTTGCAAAACGGAAAACCTCCATTGCATCGATCACTGACAGCAAATCATTTTGGGCAACAGTGAGGCAGTTAAGCGGGCCCACTAGCAGAAATCGGATTCAGGTAACAACAACTGCCCTTGCCACGCACTTTATGGAATTGCTGTTTGGAACGCATCCAAGTATGTTGACCTATGCTCTTCCATCAACGCATGTTGAAAAATAGGACAGAGAAATTATTATGCAAGAACTACAGGGAGCTTTAAACCGTAGTAAAGTTGGAAAAGCGCCTGGAGAAGATCGCGTACCAGCAGAACACATCATCGACGCCACCTGTGCTTTTAAAGAACAGCTAAAAGATGCTTTCAACAACATTTTCAACGAAGCATTGGTGCCTACAAGCTTTAGAAGAAACATCATCTTTCCGTTTTTGAAAAAGGGAGATCCAACTGATGTACACAATTACAGAGGAATATCATTTTTGAATGCCACTAAAAAAAAGTATTTACAAGCATCCTATTAAAGCGGCTAATAGACTATGTAGAACAGAATAATTTAATGAGCGAAAATCAGTCTGGGTTTCGGAAGGGCTATTCAACAGTTGACATCATTTTTGTTCTTACATCTATAGCTAACGACGAGCGGGGAAGGTGGGTGGAGTAACCTGAAGAAAGTGAAGCGTCTTGCTTTGCTATGTTATGTTGTTAAGTAGAGTGATAAATATTTTGTAAACAGTTTCGATGTTGTGTGATTAATGTAAACTATATTTGAAAATGTTTTGATTTTCATGAGCCAAGTTTTTTTGTATTAATTTATATAAGTTAAATGTTTATTTTATTATTTAAAAAGAAATTTTTTAGGCTGACGGCTATACAATGCCAAGCCATTAAATACACAAATACTACTACTGCTACTAGTAAAATCAGAGCCTACTTGGACAAAACTAAAACTAAATTCTACACATGCACACCCAAAAGCCTGAAACCAACAACTCTACCAAAAGGTTTAGCTGAGACGTATGGTACAACCCGTCTTACACTGGATCTCGGACTACGTCGTCCGTACACATGGAATTTCATAATCACTGATACCAAAATCCCAATCATTGGATCCGACTTCTTGCAACACTTCAACTTACTGGTTAACATTAAGGACGCCAAGCTAATCGACGCAGAAACGCTTTTGTCACGCCATGGTATCTGCAGCCTGCAATCATCATCTCAAATCAAAACATTCAACACATCTTGTGAATTTGCCAGGCTGCTCGAAGAATTTAAGGACGTCACACAGCTGAACGCTTCAGCTCCAAAACCAACCACAGCTGATGTCACCCACTGCATCGATACAAAAGGCGCACCCCATTCGCAAGACCTAGACGACTCACCCCTGAAAAATTCAAAGCAGCTAAGAGTGTATTTCAATTCTTAATGAATATTGGTGTGTGTCGCCCTTCCAAAAGCTCATATGCATCACCTTTGCACATGGTCCGGAAGCCTACAGGTGAATGGCGGCCATGTGGCGACTACCGCGCTCCAAATTCGCAAACAATTCCAGATCGGTACCCTCTACCACATATTCAAGATTGCACACATATTTTCTATAGCAAGCAAATTTTCTCCAAAATCGATCTCAACCGTGCATATCACCAGATCCCCATCGAACCACGCGATGTTCCCAAAACAGCGATAACCACAACATTTGGTTTATTCGAATTTACACATATGACATTTGGTTTGTGTAACGCTGCACAAACGTTTCAACGCTACATGCATTCCGCATTCAGAGACTGGGATTTCGTATTCATTTACGTAGACTACATTGCCATCGCTTCAGATAACATGGACCAACATAAGATCCACCTTCGTCTCGTATTCGAACGACTCCGTCGTTTTCATCTCACCATAAATCCAAGCAAATGTCATTTCGGCCAGAAATTACCGAATTTCTCGGTCATCATGTGGACTGCGAAGGCATCAAGCCTCTGCCAGAGAAGATCCAAACAATCGCAAACTTTCCACTGCCAAAAATTGCAAAAGAACTTCGTCGATTTTTGGCAATGATCAACTTTTATAGACGTTTTTTGTCGAATGCCATACAACATCAAGCACCGCTGATTCAGCTGATCTCAGGCAACAAAAAGAACGACACTACCCCTATTAACTGGACAGAGGACACCATCAGGCACATCAAAGAATGCAAACTTTCGCTAGCAAAAGCAACACTGCTAGTTCATCCAGCTCCAACGGCCCACCTATCGCTCAGCACAGACGCAAGTGACATAGCAGTCGGTGCAGTCCTGCATCAAATAGTTGGAGACGAATTTCAGCCAGTGGGATTTTTTAGCGTCAAACTCACGGACGCACAACTCAAGCATAGCACTTACGACCGAGAGCTTTTAGCTATATATCTTGGCATCAAACATTTCCGCTACATGCTTGAAGAAAGATTATTCGATGTACGCACAGACCACAAACCACTGGTATACGCTTTTGCCCAGAAACCTGAAAAAGCTTCTCCACGTCAGCTTCGACAGCTGGACTTTATTGGTCAATTCACAACATCAATACTGCATGTAGCTGGCATTGAAAATATAACAGCCGATACCCTATATCGCATCGCCACTGTGGAAGCTAACATCATCGACTACAATCAAATCGCTACCGCTCAATTAAATTGTCCTAAGCTTAAACAATTACTTTGCGATGACGCAACCACCCTGCAACTCAAAACAATCAACATTCCAAATACGACGAATCCAATCTTATGTGATTTTTCTACTTCCAGCGTGCGACCATTCATTCCGCAACCCATCAGAAGAAAAATCATCAGCAAACTTCACAACATTGCCCATGGAGGAGTTGGCTGAACAATCAAACTTATCAAGGAACGATTCGTATGGCCTTTTATGCACAAAGAAATAACTGACTTCGTCAAGCACTGCATCCCTTGCCAGAGATCGAAGATCACTCGTCACGTTCACTCTCCACTTCAGCAATATCAACTGTCAACACAAAGATTCGAACACATCAACTTGGATCTCATCGGACCACTACCTCAATCTGGACAGTTCAGATATTGCTTGACTATCATCGATCGCTATACCCGGTGGCCAGAAGCTGTCGCCATTGAAGATATTCAGGCAGACACAGTAGCAGCCGCTCTGGTAAACACATGGATTTCCCGCTTTGGAGTCCCTGCCCGCATCACAACGGACCAAGGTAGACAGTTTGAATCTAGGCTATTCACCAAGCTGTCCAGACTCCAAGGCATCGATCATTTACGCACGACATCATATCATCCTCAAGCTAATGGGATTATTGAACGCTGGCATAGGACCTTAAAGACAGCCATCATGTGCAAAAATAGGATTGGTTGGCCTCAGAAACTGCCAATAATTCTTCTTGGACTACGCTCAGCATATAAGCCAGATCTTAAAACAACAGCAGCACAACTGGTTTACGGTACAACACTTCGCCTGCCTGGGGAATTTTTACATGGAAGTAGTAAATTTCAACCCCAAACCGAATTCGCCAAGAATTTAGCTGAAATGATGTCCGAAATTCGACCAACTCAAACCGCTCACCATGACACCTCCAAGCCTTTCGTTTTCAAGCAATTGGACGCTGAAAACCATGTTTTTTTGCGCAATGACACGGTTCGTGGTTCACTTCAGTCACCCTACGATGGACCATTTGAAGTAAAAGCAAAACAAACTAAATATTTCACCATATCAGTAAATGGTCGGGATACCAAGGTATCAATAGACCGCCTGAAGCCGGCCTTCATAGAAGCTCACCCGCCTTCTCCAGCCAGCGTCGCTACTGATACACCGAAACAGCCATCAAGTCAAATGGACGACGCAGCCAGAGCCACCACAGAGACGCCTTCAGATCATCAAACTAGCAGGCCTCGCCGCACTATTAGACTCCCTCTTCGATTTGCAACATGAAGTCTAGGAGGGAGTACTGTGGCAACCTTGCTACAAGCTTCTGGCAGCGCTTAAGTGGCCTACACATTTTCTGTAACTTTTCCAGCTTACTCAAGAACGGTAACACTAAGATATAGAGAGTAAAGCTGTACCTACCACGCGAACGACGCGCCATAATTTATTATTCAATAAAGTTCAATTTTAAGACTGAACGTAGTGTTTCAATCGACATTAAGCAAACTCAAAGATATAGGAGATAGCCAAGGTAATATCATCAATCAAAGGTCGTCATACCACATGAGCCACGGCCATCTCCCATAAGTTTAACAACTTAATTTTTAATTAATCGATTTTAAATGTTTTTCATGCAACCTTTTCAGTGTATCAAACAATCAACTTTGGCAGCCGATCGTTAGTCACCCTATTAACCTTTAAATATGAACGTAGGCTCATTTTAAAGCGACAGGAATTCTCTATCATCGTCTCCTTGAAATTTTTGAATCTACATCATCGATAATTAACTTGTGAAGAAAAGAAACACCTAAGGCTGTTCTATGGTTAGCTAGCGAAGGAAGGTCTATTAGCAACAGTCTTTTGGAGTACGATGGCAAACGAAGGTTAGAGTCCCAAATTAGGCCACTAAGGCCAAAAAGCAAAAATTGTTTCTGAACTGATTCAATACGATCATCATGCTTTTTATACTGCGGACACCATACGGATGAAAAGTATTCTAGCACGGGATGGACTAAAGCAGTATAAAGGAGTTTAGTGGTGTAGGGATCATTAAATTCATTCGACCAACGTTTAATGAGTCCAAGTACACCATTCGCTTTGTTAACAATAGAGGTGATATAATGATTAAAACTCAATTTGTGGTCAAACAGAATTCCAAGATCAACGACAGACGAAATAAGTTGCAACGCTTCATTACAAATCGTATAGAAAACCAGAAAAGGTTTACCAAGCACCAAGACTACAAGGAGTTAAGATCATCTAGCAATCCAATAAAATGAATTGGGTTGTTGAAAGACAAAATAAGTTTAACGTCATCGGCATACATGAGTATCCGAGAATATGATTATATTGTAGGGAGATCATTAATAAAAAGAGTGAAGTACAGAGGACCTAGGTGGCTACCTTGAGGTACACCAGAGGTTACAGTCACAGGTTGTAAAGTATTAGAACGAAGCAGAACTTTTTGAGTTATATTTTTATACCCTGTTCTCATTGAAAATGGGAAAAGGGGGATCATGAAGTTGTGCGAATGTATGTAACAGGGAGAAGGAAACCTTTCCGACCCCTTAAAGTATATATTCTTGATCATCATGAACAGCCGAGTCGATATAGCCATGTCCGTCTGTTCGTCTGTCTGTTTGTATGAAGGCGTCGATCTCAGAGACTATAAGAGATGGAGCCACAAATTTTTGCATGAAGGTAGACTTATGCCTGTACGCAGATCAAGTTTGTTCATCTTCAAAAATTCAAAAACAAATAAATGAAATCAAATGAACAGGGTATTTTGTGGTCGGGAAACTCGACTGCAGCGCCCTTACTTGTTTTAGCTGAACTCATGCGCAATCACGGTGCTATCAGGAAAGTAGAGGAGGTTGAGGAGAAATAGGAGCAGAGACGGAAACATTGCCAACAGGCTCAGGCGACGCTATCGGGGGCTGCTCGAATCTTCGGACAGAAGAAGGATTATTTGAAAGATTTCCAAAAGCTTGATTAGGGGAGGGGAAAGGAGACAAATCAAGCATGTTGACTGGTGAGATAGACAATGAAATAGTGGCGACCTTTCATTACCAGCCGACGCGGTGGTGGGGACTCGAACATATATTCACTAAGCATCTCGCAAGCGAGTTTCTCGCCAGTTGCGGAGCACAACAAACGATGGATCTAGTTCGATTTTTGTAATGAACTATTGCTACTATTACTATATAGCGCAATCTGATTACTGATTTTTGTGAAGAGAATGGATCTTATGCAAATTTTTAAATGAAGACAGATTAAAGTTAAAATCGTGATTTATACTAGTTAAATATCCCTCTTCCATTCCTCTCCATTAAAAACTACATATCGAAAATAGGCAATGAATTGGAGTTTAAAATGTTGGTCTTAAATGTTTATTCTTTTAATTTAGAAGTTGTATAATTGCATTTTCCCATGACAAATAAATATTTTGCTTGTAATTTCGACCCTAAGAGCTCACAAAAGTTTTGTTTTTTAAATTCCCCACTAAATTAGCTAATTCCACTGGCACATTTTAGCGGTCTATCTCTGGGTGTTTTAATTGACTTCATTCTTTCTGGGGATTTCCTCATAAGAGATAAATGTCCAAACGCTTATATTATTCCAAACCATAAAGTTCTTCGATAGTGATGGGTTCACTGTAGCAATCAGCCTGCCCCCATAAAAAAGATCCCCAACGCCACTTTTATATTGGTTGTTTTTATTATGTAAAAATGTCTTTGTTGTAATCGTTGTAACAGTAAATAATTAAGTATTTTTCTCAGGGATGGCAACCGGTTCTGAACCGAACCGGTTTTGAACCGAACCGAACCGAACCGCTTATTGCAGCCGGTGAACCGAACCGCAAACCGAACCGGCTTCCTTTTAGAATTGCTGAACCGAACCGAAAACCACAAATAAAAACGGGTCGGTTCGGTTCAGTTCTCTGACTGAAATCATGCCTAAAGTCAACCAAGGTCATGACATGGACATGTCAGAGTAAAATCCATGGCTAAAATTCATAAAAATGATGTCATGAATTCAGGACCAGCCTTTTCATTTCTGAGCTGATTCAGCTATGATTCAGTTCTGAGCCTAACTTCGACAAGTCACATTACTACAACAATCATAATATTTCATAATGTGCCTTTGTGAACCACTGAACCGAACCGAAACCGCGGTTCAGCTAGTTCCAAAAACCATGTAATGAACCGAACCGGCGGTTCCGAAACTGTATGAACCACTGAACCGAACCAGTCCTTATTTTCGAGTGGATTGCATCCCTGATTTTTCTATGTTATCCATTGAAAAACGTTGGCGTTTTTCAGAAAAAATAATTTTGTTCGCCGAAAAGCTTCGTTCTAAGTCGCATGAAGTGAGCGACGCGTATTTGAATTTAAATACGTCCGCCATGTTGATTTGTCCCGCATCATTTACTTCTGTCTCAGGATATAAATACATTTCATTAAGGTTATGAAATTAAGTATAATCTGGACTCCGTTCCATTACATCCCTCATTTTTTTCCGCAGTTTAATAACAAATTCCCCTTGTACACCATTTAGTTGCTGCTTGTAATTTCCATATTTCTTTGTTCTAAGGAGGTAATTATTTATTATGGAATTCTTATAAAATTATGTTTTATAAAAAAAGGGTTTGTTCGTAACATTGGATTCCTGAGCATTTCTTGAGCATTTTGTATAGACAGCGCATCATCCGGGTTAAATCCTTTAATGAGAAGAATATGTTTTAACAGAACGTTGCATTTAAGAGATATATTTTGCACTTACATTTTTAATACCGTCAAAATTGGTGGTAATAAAAATTAAATCATTAAGCCATGTTCCCCAGCGTGTAATAACGGGCTCTGGTGGTAGTTTAATATTTAGTTTTTCCCTGCATAGCTGAATGCAAGTGGGCCTTTAAGATCAGTTTTTTTACAGCTGATATAAGTGAGTTAACCAGAGGATATGCATTTCTTATAATGTCCGGCACACGATTTATTCCATGCGCCAAACAAGTTACATGCAATAGTTTTGGATAAAAAACCTTCAAGTTCTGTCCAGCCTTCAGCATATATGCAGCCGCATCAGTAATTAAGAGTAGTGGCTTGTTCTCATATCCTTTTGGCCAATGTTCTATGAAAGAAGTGTTGACAAAACGTGTTATTGCTTGGTAATTGGCCTTATCCAAAGCCTTAGTTGAAACTAAAAAGGACTTTGAACGACTATTTTCCTTTAAGCTTCCAACAATTAGATTGGCCACAAATCTGCCCGATTTGTCTATGGTCTCGTCAACCAACAGCCATATATTATCCTCACCCAGAGACTCCCGAATACTATCCATTTTTGTCTTATAGCACTTCTCCAAATAGGATTTTCCCTAATGTACTTTCCTCTGGAATTTGTTGCTTGGTGTATTTTTGAAGAAACGTATTAAACTTATCATTATTAAAAGCCTTAAATGGTATATTGGCTGCAATCAAAGCTTCGCAAAGTTCCATGTTGAATTCGTTATCGCTTTCGTCTTCGTTTTATAGTTCATCTGGCATCTGCCAATATTCAGCCAATTGTAAATGACGCGCCGTAGCTACGTGTTGCTCCAGTTACGACTTTCGATGGCAAACAACCTTATTTAAGAAAATACATTTTGTTTTGTTTATTTAAAATTTGTTTGTATCGCGGCGGATTATTCTTATTGTCTGGTGTTTCTCCGTTTTTGATGTATTTAACACTGTTTTGAGTTTGTGGTTTTTCGTATGTGTTTATTTCATGTGGGCGGCTTTATGTACGTGTGTGTCTATTCACTTTCTTTTTTCAACTAACTTTATACAGCGAGCTTAATTCTAGCCTATGCTAAGCTTATGCTAAAGTGTCAAAGCTCGGGTGGTGGATATGAGCCAGCCTGCTGTGCAGCATACTTTGCGGCATAAACATCCTCCCCGCCTTGCAATATAATTGCGAAATGATAAGGATAACAAGGAGTGGATGAGACCGCGTCTAGGAAAAGCCGGATGAACGGAGATTCATCGGGTGCAGGTGCCGGAAAGGACCCATCCGAACACAGAGTTGTGCGCCAGTGGCAAGCCATCGTGGACTGCGATTACTCCCGACCGTATAATGTCTTGGTAGACATCTGCACCCAGCTCAAGAGAAATCGTTCTTTGTTGGTTGAAGAACGCGTTGGCCAGCGTTATGTTGGAAAACTCCTCTTTGATATGCTCGCCCACCGGTTTGGAAGGCGTCCTTGTTTGAAGCTGAGGCTCAGCTTTTAAAACAACTTCCAGCTTTACGCCCTCATCTATCTTATAACGGCTGTACAAGCACCTTCTGCACCAATGCGAGTGACGGAAAGCCCAAGGGCCGTTGCCAAAGATGCATTGATACGACTTAAGGGACTGCACGAATCAATAAGTACGCAAATCTCGAAGGTCTTGTCGCCTGAGTCAATCAACACCAGTGCCGTTGGAAGGATACTGGTGCTCTTCAGCTGGAGAAGCGAGTCGAGTGACGTTGTGGGGGCAGCGGATCTTGAGCGCGATGCCGCTGGTGGCGAGCATTCCCTGGGTCCTGGAGAGCAATTCCTGGGTCCTGGAGAACGATTCCTGGGTTCGAGTGAGCGTGTCCTAGGCCGTGAAGCGTGGGATTGTTCGCCGAGATGGAGGAGTGTGTGGTGATCCTTGCCACATTCACGACATCTGTCGCCGCTTCTGCACGAGCGACCGGAGTGCTGGTGGGCCAAACAGTTGGGGCAATACTTATTAAAAAGTACTGCCCTGAGGCGCTTTTCAGCGTTAAGTTTAAGGAACCGCTGGCACTTCCTTAGGGCATGGACTCCACGACAGACCCGACAACGGAACGACTTCACTCCCTGTTGGCGATTGGTCTGAGCTGCACGTGGGCGAGGTGTCATGACGAAAAGCTGTGAATGTTAAATGAAGTATTAGCATGGTGGATAAAGATACATAGAACATAAAACACGTATGTTAGTGGGAATCCTGGACGTGGACATTGGGTTCTATGGGGAGTAGGATAAGCTTGGCCACTGGCCTCGTTATGGTACCGGGAGTGGTCAGGACATCTACCACGCGGACTCTATCATCAGCAATAGGATAGGTTTGCTGGATTCTGCCAAGTCGCCATTCATTGAATGGCAAGTTATCCTCTTTGATAAAAACCAAATCGCCCGCTTGGAGGTTTCTCGTTGGTACTTGCCACTTGTTCCTTTTATGCAACTCTTTCAAATATTCTTCCTTCCAACGGAAACAGAATTGTTGGTTCAGAGCCTTGAGGCGCTGCCATCGATTAATAATGGAAATAGCAGTCTCTTTAATTTCTGGTTCTGCTATGCTTAGAAGAGGACCACCAATTAGGAAATGGTCTGGACTTAGCGACAATAGATCAGTCGGATCCTCGGACATAGGCGAAATTGGTCTTGAGTTAAGACAAGCCTTGATTTTCGATAACAAGGTCGAAAGTGTACTTGAAGGAGGAAGTGGACTTGTAAAAAAGCGCCTTAAAGCTTTTCACATCATCTTCCCACAAGCCACCCATGTGTGGAGCACTAGGTATATTGAATCGCCAGGACAAGTTCTGATGGCTAAATGTGGACGTGACACTTGCTTCAGCTGCCTCTATGAAATCCCGAGAAAGGGTTTTCGAGGCCCCCACAAATGTTTAACCGTTGTCTGAAAAGACTTGCTGAGGGCAGCCTCGTCTCGCCACAAACCGAGCAAATGCAGCTAGGAATTTTTCAGTTGTGAGATCAGAGGTGGCCTCCAAATGGATCGCCTTCGTGCTGAAGCACACGAAAACACAGACGTACCCTATCGTGATGAGGCAAGCTCGTCCCGTGTAGTTTTTAATATCGAAAGGTCCAGCGAAGTCCACACCTGTGTGAGTAAATGGTCGAGAAAACGTGGTTCTCTCTTCAGGTAAGTCCCCCATGAGTTGGGTTTGTAACTTCGTACGATAAACTACACATGCTCTGCAGGAATTAATCGTACTCTTGATTAAATTTCGAAGCTTTGGAATCCAATATTTAGCTCGGATGAGCCGCATCATTAATTTATTTCCGCCATGAAGCGATTTGCGGTGTGTAAATCGAACGAGGAGCCGTGTAAATGCGCTTGAATATGGGAGAATAATCGGATGCCGTTAGTCATAATTTAAAGTTTCAGATGCCCTCACACGACCGCATGCTCTCATAACTCCCTTTTGGTCTAGAAACGGATTAAGGTTGAGGATACTACTTGACGGTGGAATTGCCTGCTTGCTGATCAAACACTGATACTCTTTGGGATACTTTGTACGTTGAGTGTAAGCAATAAGACGCTCTTGGGTGTCCGATAGCTCACTACAGCTGAGCTCTTTTGGAAATTGAGCATCAGGTTTTCGACAACGCTTGAGAAATCGGAACACATATGCTACAACTCTGAGTGTTTTACCGAAGTCTGAGAATCTCTCAACGATATTGATCTCCTGTGGCACCTTTGATAAGTTGCACTTCACAGGGCGCTGTTCTAAATCCGTCTCGTGAACTGATCCAACTGGAGCCGGCCATTGATCTTGCGGAAGTTGCAACCATTCCGGTCCGTGCCACCATAAACTGCTGCTTGCCAGATCTGTTGGTGCTACACCTCTGCTAGCCAAATCAGCAGGGTTATCTTCTGATCTTATATGAGACCATTTGCCGGAGCTGACGGACTGTGTTATCTTGGCCACTCTGTTAGCCACGAAGGTCGTCCATTTACATGGAGACTTGTTTAGCCATGCTAACACTATAGTGGAGTCTGTCCAATAGTACGATTCGTGCCGCTGACAATTCAGCTAGCAGAACAGCACCGCACAACTCTAAACGAGGCAAGGAGATAGTCTTCACGGGAGCGACTCTGGTCTTAGCGATTAGCATATATATTGAGACTTCGGAATCAGTCTCCATACGAACATAAATCGCAGCACCATAAGCGCGTTGGGATGCGTCACAGAATCCATGGAATTGCAATTTAGCCTTGGGATGAAAATTAACCCATCTTGGAATTCGAATTTGTTTAAGTAGAGGATAACTTTGAAGAAAGTCTTGCCATTTTATGAGAAGGTCACTTGGTGAAGTCTCATCCCAGCCAAGTTCTTTTAGCCAAATTTCCTGGATGAAAATTTTAGCTCGGACAATAAATGGAGCCAGCCAACCTGCTGGGTCGAACAGTTTCGAAATCTGGGATAGGACCTCCCTTTTTGTAAATGAGGACTTTATTTGAATGTCAGATGGCATGAAGAAAAACTCGTCCGTGTTTGCTTTCCATCGGACTCCCAAAGTCTTTGCCATGCTGGCGTCATCAATCTCGAGGAAATCCGCACAAAGTAAGTGGTCCTTCGGAATGTCAATTAACACATCCTTAGTGTTGGACGTCCACTTTCTTAAAGGGAATCCAGCGCTATCGAAAACCATGCGGAGTTCTTTTATTGCTTTAATTGCCTCTTGTTTTGTGTGTGCTCCGGCAAGGACATCATCAACATACATGAAATTGGATATGATGTCGCTTGCCCGTGGATGCTGTGCCTGCTCATCTAGCGCAAGCTGCTTTAGCACGCGAATAGCCAGGAATGGAGCACAGTTCACTCCAAAAGTGACTGTAGTTAGTTCATAGTCGTAGAGCTCGTCATCTTTGTTTCGGAAGAGAATTCTCTGAAACTGTGTCTGCTTCGGATCAAGGACAATCTGCCGGTACATCTTCGTAATATCGGCGTTAAGAACGTATCGGAAGAAACGCCATTTTAAAATCTGAATAGTCAGATCAGATTGAAGGACAGGACCCGGATGTAGGATGTCGTTTAGACTTTTGCCATTTGAGGATGGACAGGAGGCGTTAAACACAATGCGGATCTTAGTAGTGGTGCTATCTGGTTTGAAGGCAGCATGATGCGGCAGATAGAAGTTGTTTGTGTCATTACTAGGGGGGACTTGTCTCATGTGACCTAAGTCCAAATATTCCTGGATCACGGAGTCGTACTGCTCTTTGAAAGGAATGTTTCGTTTTAAACGATTCTCGTTTTTAAGAAACTGAGCCAGTGCGATGGACCTTGAATGTCCCAAGTTGATATGATCAGAATCTCGGAAGGGTAATGACACCACATATCTTCCACTTTCATTTCTCGTGGTGGTGCTAAGAAATTTTCTTCGCAGACGGAATCGGATTCATTTACAGGCAAGGCTGGTAGATCCTCCACCTCCCAAAACTTGGTGAGAAAGTTTTCGAGTCGGTGCTCTGGTTTGACCGTAATCCTCGTGGTATAGGATACAATTGTGGTAGAATTCGACTCAGCTACTGGTCCGGTCAAACTCCAACCGAAAATAGTTTCTTGACCTAGCAGTGAGCCGCAAATGTTGGGTTGTGAGCCGCCTAATAGGATGGATGGAAGGATATCTGCGCCTAATAGCATATCTATCTGCGAGCTCCGATAGAATGAAGGGTCAGCTAGTTGCAAATTTGGCAGGTCTCTCAAAAAACTTTGTGGTATTGGATAAGAAGGTAGAGTTCCTGCCACATTTGGTAGTCTCTTTTTGGATCCTCGGCTTAATTGGAGAGCCAATGTTAAAGTGGCATAACTTCTTTGGCTTGGCTGCGACAGCTTGGTTCAAGCCAGACACTTGAGCTTGAACAGGATGGAATGGAGGCTTAATAAGATTAAACATCCGTTCTGAGATAAACGTGGCCTCAGATCCGGAGTCGATCAGTGCACGTGCTTTGTAAGAAGTGCCCAAATGGCATAGGTTTATAATAGCCGTGCCTAGCAGCACACCTTTTGTGCTCGCTGTGAAATAATTGTGAACATTGGAGGAAGAAGTGGACTGTATAGTTTGATCTTGAGGACGTGAGGAAGAAGAAGGAATTGATGTAGAGGGTACTGGAGGGGGCCACCACGATGCAAAAGCGTGTTGTGGCGACCTTTGCACGTAAAACAGCTGTGAGCACTGGTGCAGTCTTTGACTTGATGCCCTCTAGCAAAACAGTTCAAACATAGTTTTTGCTGCTTTATATAATTAGCTCTCTCGTTTATGGACATTTGGAGGAACCGTGGGCACAGACGTACTGGATGGTTCTCCTTTGAGCAAAGCTTGCATGACTGCGTCCGTACGTTGACCTTAGTCTCGAAGGAACTAACACTTTTTGATGGTTCCTTTCGAGTAAGCTTGAAAGATGCTTGCATGCTAGTGCTTGGTTTCACATCTTCTATCGCCTCTAAAGTACGATAGCGTTCCAGTAAAAGCGTGTTCATTTCGTCCCATGAGGGCACATCGGATTTATTTTGTAAAGATTGCTCCCACAGCGAAAGGGTAAGTTTTGGCAATTTAGACGAACACAAAAAAACTAGAAGGCAATCCCAATTCTGAATGCTTATATTCGAAAGTTCAAGAGCCGTTAAGCACCCTTGAATGGTGTTTTGGAGTTCTTGCACAGCGACTCCAGATTCGTGGTAAATTGGCTGGAGATTGAAAAGGATCTTAAGCTGGCTGTTGACTAACAACCGCTTATTTTCGAATCTATCAGTCAGTGCTTTCCACGCTGAGGCGAAACCATCATTAGTTAACGGCGCTTTGGAAACGATTGCCTTTGCTTCGCCACTTGTTTTGGAGTTCAGATGGAATAACCTTTCGACAGGAGTCAATCTAGGATTATTTATGTAGACCGCCGTAAAGATATCTCTGAATGTAGGCCATTTCAGATAGTCACCACTAAAAACTTCTGTTTCCACTAGGGGAAGATTGCAGCCTCGAGACTGAAAATTAGGCGCGGCAGCAATATTGCCAACCGAAACGCTCTCAATTTGATCATTGAGGCTTGCTGCACATCGTTCATACACCGAATAGCAGTGGTTGTATTTTAAATGCATGGATTGAATGGCTTGGCTGTTGGAGTTGTCGTCATCTTGACTGAGAGCTTTGGAACAGCGCTCATACTCTTGATCTACCTTTTCCCATAAGGTTTTCACCTGATCTTGACGGATTTTAAGAGATGAAATCGACACTTCTAAGTTGCGAATCTAAGTTCTAAGATGCGAATCTTGCTTTGAATTAACTGAGACTCTCAGTTGCTGCAACGAAGTCATTTAAAGCCATTTTTTTCAAATCGGACATTTTTTGAACGATTGCTCGAGTTTTAGTTGAGGGATTTGGGACTAATGGGGCTTGAACCGTTTTTCTTTCAGGCTCAGTGGTCTTAGGAGGTTTGCTTACTACGAAAGGCGAAGGATTTCTTCTCGAACTTGAAAGAGATCCTGATCTTCTATGCTGACCTTTCAGTAAGTTACGATCAGCTGACATCAGTTAACATGGACGGATACAGACAAACGATATGTGAATTGGACACAGGCAACGAAATGAACAAAGTGGAACGATGCTGTTGGAACGTTATATTGTTAAATATATTTTAGAAGTTTCGTAATTTATCAACCGGTGACGAAAACCAAGCTAATATTTTTCTTTATTCAATTGACCCAGAAAGTTTAGAGATGACTGGAGCTGTGGGATCGGAGCAATTGAGATATACCACTTATAGTGAAACCCAAAATTTCAATAAAATAAATTTCAAATATATATTATTGTTAATACATAATATCATTTTTCTTCTTATATTATATTTGTTTTGTTTCAAAACCCTTTTAATTTTTAATTTTTTTTTTAATTGTTTTGGATAAACACACACAGCACCTCCTCCGCAAAACTTTTTGGAATTAGTGGCACAAAATTTAGTACTTAGCTGGGAGTTTTGTAGAGTAACAAATATATTTTTTGTATTTCCAAAATTTTAATTATCCGGCTCGAAGGACCAATGTTTGTAGCGGGGCGGATTATTCTTATTGTCTGGTGTTTCTCCGTTTTTGATGGATTTAACACTGTTTTGAGTTTGTGGTTTTTCGTATGTGTTTATTTCATGTGGGCGGCTTCATGTACGTGTGTGTCTATTCACTTTCTTTTTTCAACTAACTTTATACAGCGAGCTTAATTCTAGCCTATGCTAAGCTTATGTTAAAGTGTCAAAGCTCAGGTGGTGGATATGAGCCAGCCTGTTGTGCAGCATACTTTGCGGCATAAACAAAATTAAATATTTTATTTAAGTGGATGGTAATGTACATACAAGTTTTTTGAAAGCCAGGCAGACAACGCTGCTTTCCTTGATTTCAAAACAATTTGATGGCAAATCTTTTAGCCATTTTTAAATCAAATGTATTTTTTTATCACTTATCTTTGGCATTTTAAGTGATTGGTCAAAATTATATTTTAAATTTATAATTCAAATTTATATTTTGAAACAGATTTGCGAGAAATTCAGAAATTGATGAGCACAGAATCACAAAAGGAACACATTAAACCTGGCCTACTAGGATAATAATTTATCTGAATTATGTGTTTGCATAAAACATATGTTTTTGCACATTTGCATATTTTTATATGCAAAATTTGCAAAAATGTTTTTAGCGATCTGAGATCGATTTTCAATATAAATAAGATGTGTGCAATCAGAACTTAAATCGGACAAGCTGTTCAAAATATGCAAATATGCAAAATCCGCTGTCTACTCATAAGAGTCTCTCTCTCCTACTACCACAATTCAATACAATTCCAATATATCTGCTTCATTAGAGAAACAGATTCTAGAAAAGAGTTTTTTTAAATAATATTTTATCAAATTCACGACAACAAATATTGTTGATTGTCCAACAACGCCACATTGCATATTGTACTGAAAATATTAATCATTGGCAGCTCGTGCACTCTGGAGATCAGGTACCAAATAACTTCCTATGAGTGTTGGTGCGCTGTCCGTATCTGACATTTAGTTATCCTACATTAATGCTTAGCAGACAAATTTATGTTACACGACAGCAATGCAGACAAAACTAGAAAGCAGCTGTCCGGTAAAGGAGCTCTTTGAATTTCATTGAGTTCATGAGACACTGCTCCTTTCTTTGCCTCTTCGGTCATCCCAATCATCAATGTGTGACAGTTTTTCTCAGTGTTTGAAAAGCAGCAGTCAAAATATCATAAGTCGTATAAGTTTCCCCAAACTGAGTAGTATCAATTCTCATAAGTCGAAAATGAAATGTTGCTTTTGATTTTGATTTTGAAAATTTCAGAAGCAGCAGGCGGTAGCAATTCTCATAAGTCGAAAGCAAAATGTTGCTTTTGATTTTGATTTTGGAAAAATCAGAAGCAGCAGGCGGTAGCAGTTCTCATAAGTCGAAAGCGAAATGTTGCTTTTGATTTTGATTTTGGAAAAATCAGAAGCAGCAGCCCAGTGGCGCAAATGCTCATTATTACGCCCATTATTAATGCATTACCTCTCGCCTGTATGCATTCAAAAACCCAATACAACCTGCCTTACTTTCTTAAGAAATGGCCAAATTTTCCGCACGGTACATGAGTTTATTGAATTTTGTAATGCAGAAAGTAATGACGTGCCGAAGTTTCTTTCGGGTCACCATTACACAAGCGTATTCTTTTACCATATTGTAATGCAGAAATTCTCGAGCCATTACAAATGCGCTGAAAAAAATCTCATAGGTAATGCATTACATTGTGGCTCGTACGTAATGCATTATTTCGACCGACTACATTCAGCCCAGCGCCACTGGGAGGCGGTAGCAGTTCTCATAAGTCGAAAGCGAAATGTTGCTTTTGATTTTGATTTTGAAAATTTTATAAGCAGCAGTAGAAGCAAAATCAAAAAACGATATTAGTCAAAAGCAAAGTCATTTGACTGATGTGCGCTCCGGCAGTTCTTCTCGGACTAAAACTGAAACTTTTAACAAACGCAAAATCAAAAGCAAAACAACGAATTCTCTTACGTTCCTATAACATCCGTGGGCGGAGACCATGGTGGAGACTGCTAAGTGCTAATCGCTCTGTTATCTGGTTGCTTTTTGCGACTGAGTCTTAAAATGAGGAGGAAAGTATAATAATTTCCTGTAGAACATAGTCGTGAATAGTCATACATACGCTGCTTCTTGGAAGTGAATGGTGTTGATTCTTCGCTTAAAAGTTTGTAACGCCGTATTATTAATTAAATTAAAAGGGCTGCTGCCCGTGCCAAACCCACCAAATGACGTCAATCTCGTCACATACACGGATGATTGCACAGTCCATACTACCGGGAGGGATATCAAAACTTTAGAAACAAGACTGAGCTCCTACCTTTCAAGTCTTCTTTGCTAGTAGGAACATCAGCCTATCCGTTGCTAAATCCACTGCTACACTGGTACAAACGTGCACAAAGGAAGTGAACTTGGCCCTCGATATCCGTATAATCGAACAATACATTCCCACCATAAAATACCCAAAAATTCTTGGCGTTACCTTCGACCCCTTTTTTACAATTGCCGGCCCCAGAAATTAGTGCAACACAATGGTGTAATCTCCAACTGGCGCAAATCGCAGCACTAAGAGTGGTCACTTGTTGTCATGTTATGACACACCCTGATCACTTACATCAAGAAACCGAGATACTGCCAGTTAAGAGCCACAACCAACTGCTCACACAGCAATATCTCATAGGATGCCTAAATGTAACCCACCCCACCAATGCTTGCACAACTATCAATATGTCCCAAAGATCGGTTCCGGTTCGATTAAACCTACGCACGGAGCTTGACAACATTACACATTTTCTAGGAGCTGCTCCTCACACACTAGCATCCTGTGCTGAGGCAAAAAAGACGGCACACATACACATGATAAACAAGGCCTTAGAATCCTATAAAGATAATGTAATTCCTGGAGTCAGGATCAACAAGGTCCTTCTGTTCAGCCATGAAACAGCGATTATCACTTAACAGTCTCCGCCATGGTCTCCACAATTTGTTGTTTTTCTTTTGATTTTGCGTTTGTTAAAAGTTTCAGTTTAAGTCCGAGAAGAACTGCCGGAGCGCACATCAGTCAAATGACTTTGCTTTTGACTATCGTTTTTTGATTTTGCTTCTACTGCTGCTTATGAAATTTTCAAAATCAAAAGCAACATTTCGCTTTCGACTTATGAGAACTGCTACCGACTGCTGCTTCTGAAATTTTCAAAAGCAAAATCAAAAGCAACATTTTGCTTTCAACTTATGAGAATTGCTACTGCTGCTGCTGCTTTTTTCAGAATCATAAGCAAAATCAAAGCAGTGAAAAATATCATAAGTTTTTATACTCTGTACCGTAGGTACATAGAGTATTATAAGTTTGTGCAAAAGTATGTAACATCCAGAAGGAAGCATCTCCGACCCCATAAAGTATATATATTCTTGATCAGCATCAACAGCCGAGTCATGTCCGTCATGTCCGTCTGTCCGTCTGTCCGTCTGTCTGTCCGTATGAACGCACAGATCTCAGAGATGGTAAGAGATGGAGGTTTGACATGTATGGGACACATGCTTCTAATGTCTGCAGGATGATCAAGTTTATTTTCAATTTTGGCCACGCCCCCTCCCGCCCCCGCAATTTAGAAAAAACGTCATATCTCCCACAGTTTTGATGATAGATGGCTTGTTCCTTCTGGACATATTTAGTTATTAGGATAACTTATCGATCCGCCAAAGGAATGAAGAAGATCGGATGAACGGTTTTCAAGTTATGATCAAAAGAAAAATTTTCTTGGTACAGAGTATATTATAGTCGGGCTTGACCGACTTTCTTTCTTGTTAAACACTGGTTTTTCTCCGTTAAAGACGCACAAGATACGGAGTCCTCAGCATTTTCACCATTTAGTGAAGTTTAGCCCCTTCTAATAGTTTCGCTCCAATCCAAGTCGTTTTTATAAACGCTTATGTGGAGTTTCATAAACTCATAATAAATTGTTTTTTTCAACTTATTAAGGGCCTCTATGGATTCTGCTTTCAGATAAATCAGAAACAGCTTTCTTTCCTTTCCTTTCTTTTTTTCTAAATATGAGAACCCATCCAATGGAGTGATGGAAGATTCGAATTACATGCCTGTATGGCATCCACCCTTTTCAGTACTCTACTACGTTTATGTTAGCAATATCACAGTTTTTTTTTTTTAATTTTAATTTTTTGTCTTAATTTAATTTATTTATTTATCCCAGCACTACATGTACAAATAGACTTTTATTGATTGTGCTAGTCACTACAATGATTTAATAATTTCAATGAATAAGAATTTAAATAGTAATAAAAAAATAAAAATAATAATTAGTAACTTAACCTAATACATATATATATATATAGTTTCAAGACATTAATTACTAATAATTTTAAAGTGAATTTTAAACATCAGTTTGCAGAGGCTTTTCAAGTTTTAGATTAAGCTGAGGGGTGCTTCGAATAGTTTTAAGTTGGTGAGGTAAGTCCTTCCACAGACGAATGGCATTTACCAAAAACTGCCTCTAAGAGCATAGCACTCTGGTTCGTGGACAAATAAAGTTGTTGGTTCTTTGTGAGAGAGCAGGTTACACAATGAGATGCAGAAAACATGGGTTTTCTCTAATATAATCGGGAAGGATGAACTTCGCCGATGCCAGTGAGTTGCGGTTTTAAGTCAAAAGGGAATTGGTAGTTACTCTGTGAAACTTTTCCAACTGCTCGTCTCTCGGAGTCCTTCTTCCGACCTTTGTGCCCAGTTCAAATTGGATTCTGACTGATGCTGATCATTGATAGGCAGGCTTTGCAGAAGTTTCAATAAATTAAACGAAATGGAAAAACTAAACGCCAACTGCATTCAAGATTATCGGAGCACAAAGGAGATTCAAAAAACAAAATGGAGACAACATTGGCACAACACCTGCTATCTGTAGCAACCGCCTTATTGAAAATGCCCAGCGCCTAACTAAAATTGCCTTATGCGCTGGTTGCATCCAAAGGGCCAGGGACCAACAGCTAAGCCACGGGGGGATCTTTTAAGACCGTAGCTCTTGCGGGATGGGGGGGTTGTTGCTGCCGCTGCAGATCGCCACTACATTTTTGTTTTATATAGAGTCCCTACAGAATCTAACTAAGTACTGAGAAAATTCTCAAAAACAAAAACAACACTATAGTTGGCCATGGAACAGCAAGCGATGGATGACAGGCCGTACTAAAAAATAATCAAAAATAAAAGGTTGCTCTAGCTCTTCTATTCTCTGAGATCTAGGTGTTCATACAGACGGACGGATATCGGAGATGCTTCCTTCTGCCTGTTACATACATTTGCACGACGTTAATATACCCTTTTTACTCTACGAGTAACGGGTATAAAAATAGTTTAATTAAGTCTTGGCAGAGTGGTTTTCCGTTAAATTCTATATCGTTCTTTTCTTTCATTTTATGCACACATATCAATTGTTTGATTTACTATAAGCGGTTCTTGCGTATCAGCGATTAAACAAAAGCAAAACATATACAGCTGTCTGGTCTGGCTGCATACTCAAATTTGGCTAAATATACATAGGTCTCTTCTTCACATGTATGTATGTATATACCAAAGGCAAAGTAGCAGCAGATGTTTACCTCGAAACCCGAAGAGCATTTTTGGACTTAAAATGCATGACTTGCGACTTCATATATTGTGCTTTTGTTTGAACCAGCTTCGTAATGTCGGAAAATATAAATAAATATGAAACAATTAGGCATGCACAAGTTTTAACTCACCCTCCGAAATTCCGATGAAGCGCTCCGTGGTTTTCAGACGATTTTCTGCTGTATGGGAGTTTTTATGTTTTAATGGAGACTTATTTAATATTTTATATTTCCGTTGTAGAACTGAAGCAATTACCAAATTATGTTGCGATTATCAGACACGAAAAAAAACTATGTGTGTGAGCTTTATAGTTTGAGAGCCACTGGGCTGCTCTGCTCAGCTGATTTGCACACGTGTGGTTTCTTGGTTATTTACGCATGCATGTATGTACGATCACTTGCATTTACAGCATTTCAATTTATCTAGAATCACGCTTTGTTGTTTTGGAAGATTTTAATGAAATTTTGAAACCTTTTGCCATACAATTTAGAAGCCTAACTATTCCGACGTGTTTCTGAACCACATAGCTTTGCCATAGGCGAGGTTTAGCACAATTGACTTGACTCGTAGCGATTTTTCTAGGTTTTTCACTTTTCGTCGTTTTCGGCTGCCTGGGTTGTCGTTGCTGCTGGCAACTACACGAACGATTTGCGCGTTTGTGACTAACGTGGGCCTAGCTCGACTGAGCTGAGGAAATGAAGCTTGAGGGAAGCATCAAAGTGAGTGAATCGAAAACAACTTGACACCTGTCACTGTGATCGATTACGAACTCTAAACTCCTCGCGCCTAGGTTTGTGTCTTGGATAAGCCCGCCGAACCAAACCGAAATTTAAATTCAAATTTAGTAGGAGGCAATCAAGGTTGTTTCAACAATACGAAAATATTAGAAAACAGCTATGTGTCGCCATAAACCATTTTCAGCCTTCAATTGACAAGCCTTTATTTTCAGTTTGCGCTATATGCGACCATTATATTATATATTATATCATCTGGCCACACAGCTTATTTCGACAACGTAAGGTTACTAGACATAGAGAGTAGAGGAGAAAGAGCGCTAAACCATAAAGAAGAATTAGAACAAACGACAGCCGCGAAAAAAAACTTACTAAACTCTTAACAAAATGCACAATGAGACGACTTAAAAATAATTACAAACAAATAAATGTAACCCAACGAAGAAATTAGAATGTATGTATAGAAATGTATTTATGTGTGTGTTGCTTATTAAGAAATTTTTTTTATTAAAAACAGGCTCCCTGGAGAAGGCGAAACAAGCGACCAAACGCGTAGGAGAAGACTACGAAATTGAAAATGCATTTGCATTTCTGATGAAAAAGAACGGCCCTTGCAACCCAGATAGAAATTAAGCACAACACTCACAAAAAATGGCCTAACACAATACACACTAAAATGCTTGTTAATATTAAAAATTAATGGAGCACGCCTTTCCTTTCTGTTAAATAAAAGAATTCGAAATAAATGTATTTGCATGTATAATATATAAAGAACCACATGACCTCGAGCCGGCTGAAAACTGCAGGTTTCCTCAGTATAAAGGTCAAAGAAAAACAAGTCACATGTACTAAAAACGCAAGGCACAGCTTTGTTGTTGTATGAACCTAAACATTAAATGGTTTCATTTATAACAACTAAAAACCCCGTTTGAATGCATTTATGCAAACAAGCTTTTTGGTCACCGTTATTAGCAGCGGGGAGAGTATCTCTCACACTAAAAACGGCAAGGCCATGGGGACGCAAAACAAACAAAGGCGACTGTCTGTTTCTACGCTGCCTCTCAATGTTTTTGCGCGCATTCTGCTTTGAGACTTCCAAACGGTTATGGCACCGCTGGCATGGAGAGACTTCTAAGAAACGTTCAGTTGTTAGGCATTGATGATGATAGAGGATGGTTTCTCTTGAAACAGCTGTACGATCTACTAGCCTCCTTTGTGGTGTTGTGTCACTGTTTAAAGTTGTTCGAAAGCATAACATGACCTCGAGCCGGCTAAAAACTGCAGGCTTAGTTATTAAAGGTCACTAAAAAAGTCATATATATTCAACAAATGTTCAAATTATTAAAATAAATGTATTACTTGTGTAAAGTGAATGAATAATTCTCTGCAAACTAGTTACGTTGATGTAAAGTCGATTTTTCGTCTTATGTATTCTTTTTAATTCAGTACATGGTTTTGGTTTATTATGATAATTTCAAATTCTTATATAAATTGTTAAATAAAATTAATTTAACTGTTATGACTATACAATGTTACGTGTTTGTGAAGCAGGTGAAAGTTCTTGGTAAATTATTTAAATAAATGCATAAATCGAATTAATGTCAATGTAAACGAAATTGATCGGTAACTTTTTTGCAATAGTCATAGGGGAATCATGAGGGAATCAAATTTGAATTTATAGGTGAATTCAATAGTGAAATCAAATGAGAAATCATGAGTGAATCATGATGAATTCATGACAGATTCACACATGAGCAGTCATGCGTGAACGCCTAGGACATGACAACGTTAAATTCACTTATGGGAATGCACCGATGATTCCTCGATACACATGACTAATTCATCCGTTAATACTTGGTGATTCACTGATGTTTAGGACTGAAGGTCACTGCTAGATTTATTAGCTGTAGCGTTAGCATGTCACACTGATGAATTTTTATATTGTAAATGAGGTTTTAGACATGTGTGCATAAGTTTTCTAATTTTAAAGTAAAAGAAATACCCTACCTACAAAAATCTACCGTTTGGTTTTCCATACAATCATGTTATTAAGTTTGACCTTTATGGGCGGGTACTAACGACTTGTACATTTTAGGTATGAATTTATTATAACAATTGCATTAAACTCTTGTATCTTTGGAGAATTATTTTAAATTTAAGCTTTCATCTATTTTTATCCAGCAACTTATGTGGTAAGTTGTAACTGTGTGTTGCTAGTATAAATGAGTCTTTTAAACCCGTGATCATGAAAAACTGGGTATAGGAGATGCTACACAGACAAATTTTCGAACAGATCATTCGTAACTTTACCATATCGGCTTTTTAACGATATGAAAAAATAAAACATTGAGTACCAGATCATATCACTTTTTTTTCTGTGTACCCTACCTTTAGTTACGATTTATTAGGCCCGTTCCCAGGCCATACCAAAAGCTGAATTTTGTCGCACTGTGTAATATTTAAATTTTAATTAATTTTGTGTTTACCGAATGGAAAAACTGTGTTTTTGTTTTTAAGCCCAGGAAATCCTGTCTTCTGTTCCAACTAGAATCGAACAAAATATTTAATATTTTCGTCCATGAATTGGAATTGAATTTGAATCTTAAAAAATCAAAGAAGGTTATCGCGCCAACTCAAGATAAATTTATCCACCTTTCTGTAAAAATACAATTTCCCGTAAGCTCACCGCATGTAAACTAGCCAAATCGAAATAAATTTCTGTTTTTGCTCCACCCTTATGCTCAACCATGTCCTAAAACTTAATGGTATTTTTTTTTATTTTATTTATTAGAATTTACTAGATGAGCACGCCCAAGGAATGATAAGTAAATGGATTACCCGCTTATTTTATATAGCAGACTATTTATCAGACAATGTTGAAGACCAGCATATGCTTGCTGCATTATCGCTATTAGGAACGATTGCGTTCATGTTTGGAATCGGATATATCATGATGTATTTTGTACGTGCTGAGGAGGAAAGCCTTAAAGCCAAGGGACAATTCATTAACGGTTCAGGTTAGTAAATGTTTCATTTGGTATTGAAGAATATTAATCTCAACACTCTTTCATTTTCCAGGGAATAAGCATCATCAGCATACTCCGGAACTGAGACTTTACGAACTCAGAGCTGAGAAATATAATGGAATGGTTCGATTGCTGAAGCCTGGTTGTCGGACAATATTATTGATAACAGATAATCTAAGTCGCACAAAGCTTATTCCATATTATCATAAAGCTGTGTGGCCTTATAGGAAAACCAAAACATTAACATTTGGACATATGCTTATTGAGAAGGGATTGTCGTGGTATTCCGAGCTTCTACGTTTATCTTTGTGTACAAATAAAAGTCTGCAAATCAATCCAAGAAATTGTGTCGGCACCGTCATAGCATTAAATGGCCACCGCAAATATTTTTGCATGTATCATGCAAAACATCCTGAATGTGCTCGTGGAACTAAGGTAATTCTAACTTAAGCTGCGAGTTAATAAGTTAAATATTAATTGAATCTTTCCGTAAGCTTTTCGCACTGACAAAAATATAACTCATATATGCAGGGGTGTCCTGGAAGTCTCTAGTGATTCTGTTTTTAAGGTCGATCGGAAAATACGTCGGTGTCCCAGAACTTAAAGCGATTTCATTTTCTTAGTGGGACAGGCTTGTGTCCAAGGTGAATGGCCATCCAATCACACAGGGCCGCATCTCGCGCAAATAAATTATTCCTTATTTTAAATAAGAGTTGTTGCATTGTATTTAGACGAATCGATGAAGGAGCATTTCGATACCCATTTATTAATTGTCATAGTCCCTGCGAAGTTAAAATTTCGAAGCTTAGCATTGGAACTTATAGTAATTTTGGAGCAGAAGGTCAACCTGGACGATGTGTCGACTGGAATCGGTTGGAATCGCACCGTTGGCTTCGGGCTGTGAGTCGGTAACTGCAGTTGGTAACTGGTTCGTCTTACATGGCATTTTTATTGCAAGTTCGGTGTGTGTGATCTAATTGCTCAGAGAAATTATAATTTGAGATAAGTTGTGGCAGCTCAGTTTAAGCGGTACATTGGCTGAAGGCTGTATGTGAATGCAATTAAGGGTGACATAAACACATAGGTTAGGTTAGGTTAGCCCTTTTCTTTTTTACAGCTGTGGGGGGTCATCGCTACTGAACTTTTGTGTGGACAAAATTAATGTGATTAGAACTGGGATCTCTAGCTTGGATGTCTCCGAGAGGTTAACTAGGAGAGGTTGACCTAGTGTCATAAGTCTCCTTTTTCTCAGGGCCATAGCAGAGGAGATGAAATACTGTTTTACTGTATTTTTTTTCGTACCTGCAGCTTCTGCAAAAATCATGGTGAGTGACGCCTCGGTGACACGCTGCAGTCTGCCGATAAGTCAGTGACCTCAACTTCTGTGCCGTAAAAGCGTGGTGGTACGCTTTGAGTTTAGTGTTGGCGACGTAAGCCTCGCTACCGCATATTAGGAAATGTTTTTCCATCAATACGCAGCGAGGCGGCGTGTTTCAGTTTTCGTGTGGAGCTTAAATACTGTCATGGGCATCCTTATCCCTGAAAGGAGTTTAATGGTGGTATCGATTCTGGCCACTTTGTCCGTAGACTCGTTTCCTTATATGCTGCGATGTCCAGGCTCCCATATAAGGTGTACACTGAAGTCTCCTATGATCTCATTTAGAGATGAGCGACATTCAGTAAACGTTTTGGAATTGTTGGTATATGAGTCAAGGGATTTAAGAGCGGCTTGACTGTCTGTGTATATCAGCCATGCTCCGGCTTTCACGTATTTTTGCGAATTACGATTTCAGCAAATTCGTACGATTTCAATTTAGAGCGCTCCGAAATTCGCCAGTTTTTTTCATCGATAATGTTCCATTCCCAACTTGTTTTGTGTCATTTCACATAACAAAAACAGCTGATGAGCGCCACTACTCATGCTATCGATAGTCATATATCGATATATACCATAGCCAAATCGCAAATTGTTGTTTTTGTGAGCAGTTTTCCATCTCGCTCAATTTTGTGTGTCTCTATTAAATAATTGATTAAAATATTGCCTTATTGCGAATTGAGTGGGAGAGTCCGTAATACAAATCTAAATAGATTAGAGAACTGAATAAAAATAGTTCCGTGGGCTGCCTGTTTGTGCATCAACCTATATTTTGCATTTACTTTTCATTTCACGGACTCAGATGTCGCCGGTTAAAAAACGGCAAAACTTTGCGATTTCCTAATGTCGGAGCACCAACTTTTACGATTTGGTGATCAAATCGCAAAGTTTTTGCGAAAGCGAAAACGGGAGCATGACTGTATGTATAAGTTTTCCATTCTGATTGGTATTGTGCTGGCTGCTTCACGCTGTGATTAGGAAGGCGGAATGATAAGTTCATATATAAGTTGGCGGAGAAGACTCCCCCTCCTACTTTTTCATTAAGCGTAGAGTCTTCAGTTTGGATGTTGATGGCATTAGCCTTGCTTTGGGGAAGCTTGTCTCACTCATTTCGTCTTGGAATACAGACGCCGCGACGAAACAGTAGTAACTAGCTTTAACTTGGGAATGGTTAATTTTCTTCTAAAAGAGTGTCAATATAGGTGTTCATATCATTAGTGCTTAATAGACTTCATATTTCTAGTGAATATTCGATGGGAAATTCCTCGAGGGTCCTGGTGTGTCTGGGAGATGAGATATGAGCATCAGAGGAGGCCATCTACATGCTAGAAAGGTTTCTTGATGTCAAGATATTTTGCTCGTGTTCGCATATCTATACCGTTTGTAGTCCTATCTTTTTAGATTCTTGGGCTTCCTCTAAAAACTCTCCCATTGATAATAGTTCTTGCTTTATTAGCTGCTCACCATGATCCAATATTTTATGCACAGTAGGAGAAAGTATTTTCTCTGGATACTTTGCACATAAATGATCTCTTGTCTCCTTTGTATATTTTACATATCTGCAAGCATTAACATTTACTCCGCATCTTAAGACATAGACAATAATCAGCAACTTCATGCATACCTGTTAAAAGGGTCACTCAAGGAGAGGTCAAAAATCTACCCACTTACTACGTGCAAGGTGCAAAATTAGAAAAGGTCAATTGTATATACCTGTGTTATGTTTTATCTATCTGAGTTAACCCAAGATCCGCTATAAAATAATTTTGCATGCAACGGTTTTTTGTTCTTCTTCTTTCCAAATATTATTAAATCTATTAAATCGAATTTATTATTGTATCGTCTAGTCCGGCAATTTTCGGCAGCTGCAACTTTTACAATACATTAATAAATAGACTAATATAGAATAAGTATGCTTTGAAATAATGGAAATCGGATGAAATTTATGGTTTATCAAAGCTCTAAAACTCAACCAATAATAATGTCCACTTAAGACGGGAATATTGAACATTCAACTTGGAAATAATAAAGATTTTTAATGTATTTACATTAAGAATTGATGCGTCTATACAAAAAAATCAACCAATTTTTATTTGGAATTACCGTTTGGATTTCAAAGGTACACAAAATTGACAATTAAAACAAAAAAAAAAATCTATCGTTTGAAAAATTGTTCACAGATAGACGCCTAATTTGCGAATCCGGCCGCTCGTTTATGTTGTCATTCCAGAGTAGTTTCCTACCCTGAATGAATCCCAAGTATTTGGCATTTTGGAGACAATTCTAGGCTTACTCCATTGATTTATGGGGGGTCAAGATCAGGAATTTTGTACCTCCTGATAAAAAGCACTAGTTCCGTCCTCGCTGGGCTTACGCTCAAGCCGCAAGATTATGTCCACTGAGTAATTGTAGCCAATGCGTTCTGCATGAGGTCACACATCGACTGTGGAAATATTCCACACTTGAAAATAGCAATATCGTCCACGTAAGCTACCACAGCAGTATGGAGAGAGAACGCCTCCTTGCGGATTGTCTCCGTTAACATATAATATTTGCGTGGTGATGCACCACCAAGCTCAGAATACACCATACTGCTGGTTAGCAATTGGTCAAAGCAATTGACCAGCGGCACGTCTGCTCCCACATATGTCAGGTCCGAGGTGGTGGCGTACATATGGACGTTATTAATTGCTCCCCTAATGTCGAGAAATGCTACTAAAAAATAATCTTTTTCTTCCAGGGATCTTTCAGTTCTTGAGAACAAAGAGCACAGGGCGGTGTCGGTAGACCATCCCTTGCTGTAAGAAGAGTGACTAATAGGTTGCTTCAGGTGTGTGGCTATAAGACTCTCAAGTGCATTGAGTAGAAGTGAGGACCGGCTGATTAGCCTGTAATCGTTTGATTTCATAAATGAACCTTTGCCTGCCTTTGGTATGAATACAACTTTAGTTTCTCTCCATTTGGTGGGGATGTAGTTGATCTTGAGACAGCTTACGTAGATTGTATGAAGCCAGGTCATTGTTTTTCACAATGCTGTGTTGTGGTTGGGCCTGAAATATGATATCTGGCCAGGCGAATTAAATGGTTTGAGTGAGTCGATAGCCCAATAAATTCTGTCCTCTGTAACAATGGTGTTGACAAGATTCGTGGAAATGTCAGTTGGCCTAATTTGAGTTATTGGGTTAAAAGAGCACTGGGGAACGTGAGTGCTTAGCAAAAGATCTACAGGTTTTCACTTGAGTCGGTCCAGGTTCCGTCTGTTTATTTGCAAGAGTCCTGGTGTGGTTGGTGATGCTGCCAGGATCTTCCTGAGCCGAAATGCATCAGAAGTGGATTCTATATTGCTGCAGTTAATGGCCCATGAGGGGCGTTTACCCTTCCTGATAGCTTTCTTAATGAGTGTAACAAGCGGTAGTTTGGTCGTTATATTTGGCTACGTTGAATACTTGTCTGCACTCTTGTTGGAGCATATAGTTCTGCAGACCACCAAAGCGGTTTAAAAGTGGATTTGATTTTTCTAGGGGGACAGGCTGTTTTAATCGAGTCTGTATACGCGATTTGTTTCCCAATTCTTGATGTATACGGTGGAGACGGTTGAAGCATTTTAGAGACAAGTTTGTTGTGTACTTCCCAATTGGACACTTTAAGTTTTTGAATTTTTTTTGAGGGAAGGACATTTGTTTGTAAGAATGACCTCTTTGTATCGATGATCAGAAAAGGAGTGCACTTTCCTTGATATCAATTGGTCGTAGAGTTCTGCGGAGATCAGCGTAATATCTAAAACCTCTCCTGTTCTTGATAATGAAGGTAAGGTCGTTCCCTCTATTTGAAATATGCAGATTTGTCTGTAAAAGGTAGGTGTATAAAGACTCACCGCGCTTGTTGTATCTGTGCTGCCCCATAGTGTGTGATGTGAGTTGGCATCGCCTCCTAAGATGAGGCTTGTCTTGGTTAGTGTACTGTTTCCGATTAGGTCCCGGAATAAAGTAGTTGGTGGAGGGCTCTCGGTGTCATGAGCCATATAAAAAGAGGCCAGCCTGATGGTCGAATTACATAGCTCAAGGCCGACAGTGGTGATGTCACCTGAGAAAGTAAAAGTGTATTACAATGTCCTTTGACTACAATTCATTAACGAATTTACCCTTACCTGAAAATCACCAGAAATTCACCGCTCTTGGACAAACACAATATCTACTTCGCCAGGGAATAGGCGAAGTAGGAGTGCAGCGGTTGCTGCTTTAGAGTGATGCAGGTTTATTTTAAATTTTCTTCATAAGGACCTTCTTCTTCCATCATAGTGGCATCGGCTCCTGCGGTTGGAGAAGCTGCTGCTTGGAACACAGGCGCCCGAAAGTTGGTCCATAGGAACCTCCTTAGACGTAGCCAAAGCGCTCCTCTTGGTGAGGGGTATGCACTACCTCCACGTCCTCATCGCTCTGTTCCTCTACCTCCACATCATCACTTGCTGCTAAACTAGCAAGTTGTGATGTGTCGGTTTTGGAGACATCCATATGAACCTTCTGAAATAATTAAGGTTTCCATTGCAATTGAAAAAAAACCCAACAGTCTCATCATCAACCTGAATGCTGACCAAAGTGGTTACTCGGGTCGAGCGCTGAACTTTAATCACCTTTCATTTATGGAGGGAGCACCAGGATTCAGCATTCTTATTAGCTGGAGAATTTTTTTCCGGTTGTATGTGGTCTAACCCTTGGGATGGCGGTCCTGTACAGATCTACCGATCAACCAGTCGATCAACCCGTGGACTAGATGTGTTTGCTTTGGAAGGAGCTTTCAAGACGAGGAGTATATTCGTGCCAAAAGTACATTGTTAAATTAATGGAATAATAATTTAATAATTAAATTTAATTAACTGAACTTGTTTCAAGTCCTTAGAAACTAGCTCTTAGGCGTTTGAATATTGCACGTATCGAAAATTGTACTATCGAACATTGATGCATTGTAAGAATAGCCATGAGGTTGTCGTATGGAATAAATCCGTTTCCGTCTATCTAAATGACAAGGGAGCGGAGCTCAAGCTGCTGGTCTACAGGAGTAGCGGAAGCAGCTTGCATTATTTGCTTGAGCCTGAAAAGTTAGAGCTTATCCCCAGTACACAAAAGGCGTTCTTTTTTATAATCAGTAACACAGGTTCTCAGAGTATATTAAGTTTGTACAGAAGAATGTAACAGCATCAACAGCCGAGTCAATATTGCCATGTCCGTCCGTCTGTCTGTCCGTACGTTCTAGTATGAACCCACAGATCTCAGAGATGGAAATAAGAGATAGAAATTCGGCATGGATGGAAAAAATCTTGCTGGTAGATCAAGTTTATTTTTAATTTTCTGCACGCACCCGCAATTTAAGAAAATCGTTATATCTCCCACAATTTGTTAGATGGAAAATGTATCAGGGACCGTAAATAATGATTATTTGTAGATTTTTCATCCTCAAAAATCATCAACTTGGAGTGCCCGGATGAAAAATCGTATCATAACAAAATATTGTTGTATTTCGCTATTCTATTCATTTCCGCAATGAGTTGTATTTTTGGATTTTTATTTAATTGCTCATACAATAATGATTATTTTTTGAGTAAAATGAATAAAAATCCAAAATAATCATTAATTTTTAAAAATCGGGTATTTTATTTGTATTTTCAAACTTGGCATTGGGTTCTACTGGTTCGAATTGATACACTTATTAGGGATATGCATCAATCTTGCTGCAATTTTTTAAACACTTGTAGTAATCGACATTTGAGTAATGTTTATAATAATTATTTCTGAGTTTTATTTTAAAATTCAAATTTAATTAATAATTTTTGAGTTATAAAATGAAAATCAAAAATAATCATTAAAGTTTGATTTTTATAATAGAGCTCATAATGATTACGGTCCCTGAAATGTATGTGTTCTGGATATATTTATTTATCAGTATCAGTTATCGGATGAACGATTGTCGAGTTATAGAGAAAACAAACATTTTTGTGCTGGGCAGCACCGATTGAAGCAGCATTGGGCGTAAGTCGGGCTTGATTGATATTCTTACCTGTTTTTTGCATAAATACACAGGGGAATACAAAGGGGAACAAAATGAAACGTGTTTTCTGTTGCATGAACTTTGAATTTTTTTAAATTTGATCGACATGTACAAGCCAGGGCCAAAAGCCAAATGACACTTCTATTTTCGTTAATTTCGTTGCACTTTTATCAGCTAAATGGACAAAGCTACAGGCGGTAAATCATAAAAAAATTAATTAATATTTATGGTAGGCCAACTAGATTCATACACGAAAATGTTTTTAGGAAATATTAAAAGAGTACGTGATCTAACATAGTAACCTTACATTAATATGTACAATAATAATATTCAGGCACTTCTAGATTCAAATAATTTCGGCTAAATTCGGTTTTACTTAATATCAAACAGCGTCGCGAGAATGTCATTAAGATTTGATGAATTTGGCTACTAATGAACCGAATGGGTTTCATCGGGATTTCACCAGACTTGCGAACCTAGCTTAGGTATCGCGGAAAATGGGATAGAAATTTGCTAGCTGACTACTGCTTGTCTATACAGAAGGACACTGAGAATTGGACATCGGGAAGAAAGTCTCTGAAGCGAAGCTTTTCAGAAATCTAGTAATATTTGGTAGCCGTCAATGGAGAGTGTTATTGGTTCATGATATCGAACTTTGGCATGCCAATTTTAACAGTTACCGAAATGAACTACTCGCAATGATCGAATTATTGCGTAAAATTTTTCCACCTTCAACTGGGACTTGAATTCAGGACCTCGACGAAGTTTGCAGAACACTCAATGACTCCGACATTTCAGCCGACACCGCCACAGCGAGTCTAGCATTGATGAATTCGCAAGTTAAATTGCAACGAAAGGCTTTGGCATTTAAACATAAAGCGAGACAGACAGCCAGTAGCTCAGTGGATGTCTCTTTTTACTCTTAAATTTCGAGGTCGTTTGTTTGAGTCCCCGGGGGTGAGGGTTCAGTAAGAGGATATTTGTCGGAAAATTGCTTGCTTAATTTTAGACAAATATACCAAAGCAACACTCGAATTGAGATCATCTCTAAAACTTGTGTGTCAATAGAAAACGAATGCTGAACAGTAAACATCTAGTTAATTTAAAATACAAAACAGTTTTACGGCTTTACTGAAATTTAACAGTAACAGCCTTTTAATTTTAATTGACAATTTAAGCTTTTGTGTTTTTATAAATCACAATCACAAAAACTAGAATTTTTGTTCCCTTGTGAACAAAAGTAACCTTGTTTTAATGTGATGACTTGTTTTGGGCAGTTTTCGTTGTCTATTTGTTTGTTTTATTTGGGGTTTAATTTTGGCCGTCTTTATATTTTACTTCCTTCAGGGAATGTATTTTGTAAAAAGAATTTATTATACATTAAACATACGAACATACAAGAGAACTGCAAAAATTATTTTTTTCTTGATTTCATCATACACAAAAATTTACACTCACAATTAATCAATCAACAAAGCATGCCGTTGATTTAACTCAACATCATACCAGCGAACGCTTCAATCAGTTGTGTTCAAGTAGGCTGATTGAACATGTATTCATAACATCAAGATTGCTGATTTCACTAGCTTACAAATTAATAAAAATTTCGCGATCCCGGACATTTGGCGGTAATTTCATATGTAAAACCGTCCGCTGATTCCAAAAATCAGGTCCAATAATTTTTTGGCTGGGCCGTTTTCAGTACAGTAACAGTTTTTTCATTGTAAAAAAAGGAATCTCTCTAAAAATGTGTATATCTTCAGTTTTAGCTTGTAGATTTTAAAATGGTCGGATACATTTGACAGAAAATTGAATGCCCTATTAATCATTCATACAACACATTTTAATCCGTTGGTAAACTTCGCGGCTATTAAGGTGTTAATCGGCCACTTTGATGTTAATTTATCACTTTTTGGAAAAAAGGTAGATATTAATCGCGATTTTCTCTATGAAATTAATTCTCCAAAATTAATTTTTTCGCTGATCATCATAGAAACATCCATTACAATTCTAATGCCACGTATTTCACTTAAACCCGTTGAAGAATAAAGAAGTTATTGGCACTTAAGTACGAAATTGACGGTTTAAAGTTCATACAAATAGACTTAGCTTCAATGATTTTTTGTTCATCATAGGAGGCATAGTTACTTTTATTTTCAAGGGCTACTATGTGCTGTCAGATTTATTCTGTGTCTGCTGTAGTTTTTGTTATTCAAAATTGAAAAATTAGTGCAAGAAGTCGAGTCAACAAATTCAGAACCAATGCCAATTTTTCTGATTTTTCCTTTGACAGATCTAGATCTCTTATTAAGTCGTTAAGTGCTGACTGTGTGAAGAGGAGTGGAGTAATATTAACTTCCGCATCACTCATTCTAGATTCTGTTGATGAACTAGGATTGTTTTGTGTTTTATTTTCATTTGTATTTGTATTTTTATTTGTTTTTTTTTAATGTCTGACAAAGCTTTTATTTTAGAGCAAATTGGCAAAAATTTGAACACCTTGTCCTCGCGACAAGGACGAAGCGTAGTATGGAATATACCATCTAACATTGTTAAGAAGGATGAATATATTTTGGAAGGATATTTATACTGCACGTAAACAACTTTTAAAATATTCGCCATGACAATTTTCAAATTTGACCCGACATAAATGCTGTCAATCACTTAAGGAGTTAAAAAGTTTGAAAACTGTAACGGCAAAAGACAAAAAGGCCACAATTGACACCTGTGTTGGATGGGTTTCTGAAGATTGCCAACCATTCTCAGCTGTCTATGACTCTGGCTTTGCTAAGCTCGCAAAGTTTCTAATAAAAATTGGAGCTAAATATGGAGAAAACGTAGACGTTGAGGAAAATATCCAGATAAAAGATGAAATAGCTGCTGTTGTGCACAGCATCTGCTACAATAGATATGTGGGCAGACAATAATGTGCATAGAAACTTTTTAGGTGTGACTTTTTATTACCAAGAAGATTTGAAACTAATGGAAATAATTTTGAGTTTGAAATACATGGATTTCCAGCGCTCAACTGGTGCTAATAAAGGGTGATTTTATAAGAGCTATAGGAAAGTTTTTCAAAAAAAATCACATAAAATTCAGAAAAATGCATTTAATCTTTATTTGAATAGATAGTACGGTCCATATAATTTAATGTTTGACGATTATTTCATGCAAATGTTGACCGTGACTGCGCCTCAAATGGTCCATCCGCTTAGTTCAATTTTGGCGTACTCTTTCCAACATTTCGGTCGGTATCTCACAATGCGTCAATTGAAGCGGGCTTGTCTGTAAAGACATGAGCTTTAACATAGCCCCACAAAAAATAGTCTAAAAGCGCTAAATCGCACGATCTAGGCGGCCAATTGACCGGTCCCGAACGTGAAATAAAATGTTCACCGAACTCGCCTCTCAATAAGTCCATTGTTGCGCGTGCTGTGTGGCATGTAACACCGACTTCTTGAAACCACATGTCATGCAAGTCAAGCTCTTGCACTTTGGGCAAAAAAAATTGAACAATTTTCCACGTTGTTGAGTAACAGAGGCCCAATTGCTGCAAACGGCGACGAATCGATAATTGATGGTCATCATTAACACTGGCCGATACAGCTGCGATATTTTCTTCAGTTCGCACTATACGTAAGCGTGTTGGTGGTTTAATGTCCCACAATGGAAATTTGGTGCGAATAGCCCGAATAACCGCTTCAGTGGGTCGATTAAACTGACCATAAAATGGAAGAAGCGCGCGATGAACTTTCTTAACAGAGCACGCGTTTTGATAATAAAATTCAATAATTTGCAAGCGTTGTTCTTTTGTAAGACGATTCATAGATAAATTATAGACCAAACTGAAGATGTTTGACAGTGAAACAAAACACGAAACGTGCGTGAGCTGCTTAAACCAGTGTTGCCAAAAAGATAATAGCTAAAAAATCATCCTTTATATTGAGAAAACTAAACACTTTGATTAGTGAGTTTGGAATCAGCAATATGGATGAAATAAAATTTGTAACAGACAGTACTCTAACGTTATAAAAGCCTTGGAGAAAAACATTAGACTTAACTGCAGCAGCCATTTGTTTGCAAACGTTTTGGAACACTCCTTTAAAGAAACTTCAGAGCTTACAGAACTTGCAGAGACGTGCAAAAAAAAATGCTAAATATTTTAAAAAAGACAACTTGCAACACCAGTTACAAACTTTCTTAAAAAACGAATGTCCGACACGTTGGAACTCCAACTTCGCAATGTTTAAGTCTATAGTAGACAATTGGTTTCAAATAAACGAAATTCGTAACAAGAAGCAAGAAAGTCAACGATTATTACTTATTAGTATTACAACGCTTAAACAGTTAGTTGACTTATGCAGTGATTTTAATGTTGTATTTAAAAAATTACAGCCATGCAGTTCTCCCTCTTTTTTTTCGTCGTACCGTCAATTCAAAAAATTGAGCACCTGAGTACGCCCAAAGAATTAGATATTCCTTCCATACTGTCATTGAAAGAAAACATCATAAGCAATATTGATCACTTTTGGGTTCCAAATCTGAGTCTTTGGCATAAAACTACCTTCTTCTTATATCCGCCTGCGTTAAACATGCAACCAACAGATATAAATGATATAAAGATGTTTTGCATTTGCAAATGGATAAGGCTAATATTTGTCCAGCGACGTCATCTAATTGCGTTCCAGTCAGTCCATGTACACCAAATGCTGATTCTATGTATTTCCCAATTTCCATTTCCTGAAAGCAATTGTCCATTAGACTCTAATGTAGAATCTGCAAATCAAGCAACCAATCATCAAATAAATTATGTTCATTTCTTTTTCCGCTAAACTTCAATCCTTGTTTAGCCGAACGAACAGATATCCATATTGATTGGTTTGAAAGCGAACATGAATATACTCAGAGCGCCTACTAGGTTCGATTGCCTTTATATGAATAAAACTTAGAAGCGAACATGTGTGTATGTGAGCAAGTTGGAAAATTGAACGCAAAGGCATTACACAGGGGAACAAAATTACACTTTTTCTATGTTGCAGCCACTGGTTCAGTTTTGTCCACTGATTACAAAACTTGTCTCGGTTTGGCTCCATCAGCTTTTGTTTTAAAGATATAGCGGAAAATGTGTTTTGCACGCTTTTTTGCTTTAAAAATTATGGAGGTCACATGGAGCAAAAATTGCTGGGTTTATTAGTTTTACTTCACAGAGCACATATGTAGCCCAAAAATGCAGCCCAAAAAAATCAAGCGAGCAGCATCAGCAAGCCCGAAGGTGCCCAAATTGGTCTTTGAAGAGAGTCATTCCTTAGATTATAGCAAATTTTCAAATTTGATCGTCATGTACAAGCCAGAGCGGTGGTCGAATTTATATTTCAACAGCTTTAGCATATAGCCCAAAGACCCTTCTATTTTCATGAATTTCGTTGCATTTATATCAGCTTGTTGGACAAAGCAACACGCGGTTAGTCTCGAAAAAATAAATTGAAATTTATGGCAGGCCAACTAGATTCATACACGAAATGTTTATAGGATATATTAAAAGACTACGTGATCTAACATAGAGCTTACATTTAAAGTCAATCAAATGTACAATAATAACAACAAGGCACTACTAGATTCCAATAATTTCAGCTAAATTCATTGTTTGCTTAGGTTAGGTTGGGTAGTTCCGGCTGATCCATGATGGGACCGGATGATTATTTGGGTCCGTTTGACTTAGAAATCCAGGACAAGCGGCCTCTTGGCCGCTTCTTCCAAAGAAGCGAACGGCATGGTGTGTAGATGTTTTAATCTTGTCGTGGCAATTTCTGGGCAGCTGCAAATGAGATGTTCTAGGGTTTTCTCGCAGAAGGTTCCAGGTTCCATGCTGCTAGGCAGTGACTCCTACCTTACCTCTGCTTCTTTCTCTGCTTTCTCCTCCATCTTGCTGTTTAGCGTCTGTATGGCGATAGGTATGTTTAGTGTTTCTTCTTGGCCTAGTACGACTTCGGCTTTTGCAAGACTGTCTGTCATCTCGTCGATGCCCATCGATGGAATCCAGTAGATTTGCACCTTTCTGGAGATGCTGAGGGAATCTAGTGCTTCCCTGCTGGCCAGGACATTTCTGGAGTTGTTGAAGTGTCCCTGCATTGCCTTGATTGCCGCTTGGCTGTCCACGTAGATATTTATTTGGTTGTTTGGAGCGTGAATTTCTGCCAACTCCGCTGCTTTCCTTAAGACTTTCGCCTGGAATATGGTGCATTGGTTTGACAGTTTGTATGAGAGCGTTATTTCTGGCTCTGCACAGTATAGCAACCCCTGGGTACATCTTTGAGAAGTCTGTAAAGAAGTGCGTTGCTTCTTAGGCCGTTGCTGTGTCCATAGCTTTGTAGAGCCATGGTGCCTGTCATTTGACCGAAATTGTTTTTCATAAATAAATGACATGAACCAACCTGTCCAATAAATGTTCAACCTTTGAAAAATATCGAGCCGTTTCTATTTTTATATCAAAATTAAATTTCAATTTTTAAATGGACCACCCTGTATTAACGCATAACGCACTCCTAGTGTAAATAGCTTATAAGAGGATATTGTCGGCCAATTGTTGCTTAATTTCAAATATATATAACAAAGCAACACTTCAAATTTAGATTATCTCGAAAACTTGTGTGTGAATATAATTCATCCAGATATTCCAGTCGTTAAACGAATGCTAAACAATAAACATCTCGTATTTGTTATTTTAAAATATAGAACAGTTTTCGACTTTTTTTATAAATCACAATTGCAAAATTGCGATTCGGCAAATTTAAATTTTTTGTAAAAAAAAAACAAAAAACATTAAACATACATACATACATACATATATATTCATTGCACTACTTAATTTAGGTACCCATTCTTTATTTTAATAAAACAAAAAAATTATTTAACAATGTCTTCGTCGGGAAATATCTGTAAAAACAATCCCAACTAATTTTGTAACATCTGTGGTGAATATACATTTAAAAACACGAAAAAAAGTCGGTCAAGCCAGACTATAACATACTCTGTACCAAGAAAATTTTTGTTCATAACTCGAAAACCGTTTATCCGATCTTCTTCATTCCTTTGGCGGATCGATAAGTTAGTCTAATAACTAAATTTGTCCAGAAGGAACAAGCCATCTATCTTCAAAACTGTGGGAGATATGACGTTTTTTCTAAATTGCGGGGGCGGGAGGGGGCGTGGCCAAAATTGAAAATAAACTTGATCTGCCTGCAGACATAAGAAGCATATGTCCCATACATGTCAAACCTCTATCTCTTGCCATCTCTGAGATCTGCGCGTTCATACGGACAGACAGACGGACGGACGGACAGACGGATAGACGGACATGGCTATATCGACTCGGCTGTTGATGCTGATCAAGAATATATAATATAATATATACTTTATGGGGTCGGAGATGCTTCCTTATGGATGTTACATACTTTTGCACAAACTTATAATACTCTATGTACCTTCGGTACAGAGTATAATTATAGACTAGGTGTGTCGGAGTTCATAAAACAGGTGTATTTTGAGTACTTTGGATTCTCTTTGGACACCCGTGACAAGTACTGGTTGAGATTCTGGGCAAATAAGAAAAGAACGCATTTTAAGTATCAAACACCAATGATATGGCGGGAACCTTCAAATCATCAAGATGATTGTTATTTTTGTGTTGTTAATGTAAACGGGATTAATAAAAGAAACCGGTCAAAATGGTTGTATCCCAACTTGTTATCTGTTACTCGACCAGTCCTGTACTTCGGCAACGCGCCAGTACCCCAAGATTTTTCATATTCACAAAATTGTCTGGGAAACAAAAAACGTGAAAGCTATGCGGATCATATAGAACAGATGTTGTCACACTTCCGGCAGCTTGGTTGTAATATGAGCATCAAGGTACACTTCCCCCACAGCCATTTGAACCGCTTCCTTGAAAATCTTAGTGATCTGAGTGAAGAACAAGGTGAACGGTTTCATCAAGACATCTTAACTAAGGAGGAACGTTACCAGAGTCACTGGAATACTCACATGATGGCGGACTATTGTTGGAGCATTACAAACAGACCTCATAAAAAAGTCAAGCAAGAAAATCTTAAAAAAAACAACTTTTTAGTACGTAGTGGTGGTTTCTGAATGAAAGCAGCGCTGCTACTGCGCGAACAGACTTTTGATTACAGCTCGACAACAGTTCATCCGATCTTCACCATTCCTTTGGCGGATCGATAAGTTATCTTCATTACTAAATATGTCTAGAAGAACCATCTAGGTTTTTTCTAAATTGCAGGGGAGGGAGGGGGCGTGGTCAAAATCAGAAAAAAACTTGATCTGCCTGCAGATATATGAAGCTTCTCCCCCATACACGTCAAACCTCTATCTCTTACCATCTCTGAGACCTGAGACGGACATGGCTATATCGACTAGGTCAAAAATATTTCAAAATATGTCAAAATAGGTCAAATTAGGTCAAAATATGTCAACATATTTTTTCATATATGTGATTTTTTTTATTTATTGTGTGTAAGTTTATAGCATATATGTGTGGCTCAAAAAATTAATTCAAATTCAATTTACAATATATAAGTATAAGTTTTTCCATCGTAATAGGGGATAAATTGTCTTTTTCCGGAAAATATTAAATTGTAAGCCGAAAAGCTTCTCTCCACATCACACGATGTAAGTGGTGCATATTTGTACTTTAACATTGTCTTGTGTAATGTTGTCAACTAAAAGTGTATAATACTTTATAGCCTTATGTATAGTATTTATTAAGGTGTAATCTGGGTTCCTGTTAATTATGTTTTGAAATGTATCCTTTAATTCTTTTCCAGAATTTTTAAGCAGCTCTTGTGATTCTTTTACACATTCGGCATCACCTGGATCAATAGACTGCAGTACCTTCAGTATTTAAAAATAAAATTATATTCAAATTATTTTCTATATTTTTTACCTGCTTACCGACTTAATTCCGGATAAATGTTCAGCATGGAAGCTTACTGCCTCAAGCCAAGTTCCCCATCGGGTGATGACTGGCTCTGGTGGTAACATTATATTTATATTTTTATACTCTGTACCGTAGGTACATAGAGTATTATAAGTTTGTGCAAAAGTATGTAACATCCAGAAGGAAGCATCTCCGACCCCATAAAGTATATATATTCTTGATCAGCATCAACAGCCGAGTCGATATAGCCATGTCCGTCTGTCTGTCCGTATGAACGCACAGATCTCAGAGATGGTAAGAGATAGAGGCGTGACATGTATGGGACATATGCTTCTTATGTCTGCAGGCAGATCAAGTTTATTTTCAATTTTGGCCACGCCCCCTGCCGCCCCCGCAGTTTAGAAAAAACGTCATATCTCCCACAGTTTTGAAGATAGATGGCTTGTTCTTTCTGAACATATTTAGTTATTAGGATAACTTATCGATCCGCCAAAGGAATGAAGAAGATCGGATGAAGGGTTTTCGAATTATGATCAAAAGACAGATTTTCTTGGTACAGAGTATGTTATAGGCGGGCTTGACCGACTTTCTTTCTTGTTTTTATATTGTTTTTACCGAATTGGAGATTTTAAAAACACTTTTTCACGCTGGATGCACGTACAGTCTCAGCAATCCTGAGGAGCGCGTGATCCAAACAAGTTACATGAATCATGTTGGGGTAAAATACTTTTAGATGCTTTGCAGCCTTAATCATATATGCAGCTGCATCCGTTAGTAACATAAGTACTTTTTCTTCAATTTCATTCGGTCACAAATTCATCAGGGCATTATTTACAAATCTTGAAATGGCACCACTGTTAACGTTTTCTATCTCCTTACTGGCAACTAGATATGGTCTTGTGGGAGTTAAGTCATTGAGACTTCCAACTATAAGATTGGCTATTAACTTCCCGGCTTTATCAGTGGTTTCATCTACTGGAACCCATGCACCATTATTTCAAATAGCTTCTCGTATTTCCCATATTTTCTGCATATTGCACCTATCCAAATAGTTTTTGCGAATTGTGCTTTCATTCGGGATATTCTGATTTGTATACTTTTTAAAAATCGAATTGAAAATTGGTTTACTTAACGCATTAATTGGTATATTTGCGGCAACCATAGCTTGGCACAATTCTAAATTAAACGAATTCTCAGGAATATTAATATCTTCGTGGACTACAGACTTATTTTTATTGCTTTTATGTGAGCTCTTTGCAATATGTTGCGTCAATGGAGATTTTTTGTTTAAAACAATTTTCAGAACCTAAACAAAAATTTAATCGAAGTTACCTAAAATATTAGTGTACTTACCGTTTTTTCACATGCTTCGCAATAAAGACTTCCATCAATAATCGAAACCGGCTCATCATGAAAATCACATAGACATTTTACAAGAAGGTTGATTTTTTTATTTATTTTCGGCATCTTTACTTATTGCTTTATGGAGCTCACAAAAATGACTGACGAATTTTATATACAGGGGGCGCCATCTAAAGTGTCGGTATGGCAACACTGAATAAATATAAAAACAAACAACCGATTGCTATATGTTGATCTTGTTCCTTTAATTTGGTCCTGTACAATTTATTTCGACTACTTTTTGAACACAACATCAATCAAGTGGCCGCCTTTATTGGCCACAACAAAATATGCCCTTTTCGAGCGTCTCAGTCGATAAAGTGGCGATTTCGGCACGAATGTTGGTCTTAAGCTCTTCAATGGTCTGTGGATCGCTGGCGTAAACCTTGCTTTTTAAATAGCCCCACAAAAAGAAGTCTGGGGCGGTCAAATCTGGAGCTCTGGGTGGCCAGTCAATATGGCCTCTTTTTGATACCAGGCGTCCAGGGAATTTCCGCTGCAATAAGTCGATTGTTTGATTTGTAGTGTGGCACGGAGCACCGTCTTGTTGGAACCAGTAACCGTCAAGACCTTTTTCGCGCATTTGCGGGCAGACAAAATGTGCCAACATTTTTAGCACAATTGATCGATTATTTTCATGTCTAACAAAAGCAATCGGTTGGTAAATGTCAAAGTTATTCAGTGTTGCCATACCGACACTTTAGATGGCGCACCCTGTATTTAATAAGCTGAGTTAGATTGCAGACGCCTACTTCAGAGAATATATTAACTTTCGGAATATGTAAAAGCATATGACATATTCCAAAATAGGTCAAAATAGGTTAAAATAGGTCGAAATATTCTCGAATATGCTTTTAGGTCGAAGATACATATGTAAATAGCCAAATATGCAAAATGGACGAGGATTTAAAATAATCTACTTTTCATGAAACAAATTTGTGCCCAATCAGATATTTTGTGAGGCCACCCATTAAAAGTATGTTTTCACCTAAGTTATGATACTCTATTTATGTAGGATTGGGGATATTAGGGCAGTGTGAAGTGCCCTTCTGGCTTACACAATAACTCCAGGTGTTACGTCCAAAGCTCGTCTGCAGTACACTCCCTCTCTCTCTCTCCATAATGTCTCTTTCAGTTGATCGGTTGAATGCATGATGCAACTATATAAGGTGAGACAAAGCCAGTGTGAGTTCTCTGCAAAGTACCTCCAGTACCTTCAGTGCTGTGCGAAATCTTGAAGCGTAAGGTTGTCCGCGGATGGACTTACAGGTGGTTTTTTTCGCTCTGTAGCAAAAAATGAATACATACTTAGCTGTGTACGCTTTGTCTTGTTGTGGCCAAGGCCATGATCATGATGCAACAAAAAGTGTATACATTTTTCTTGTCTATCTTTTTGTACATCATTTTGCAACGCGGAAATGCCAATATCCCAATGTTAGTACGAAGCTGATAAATAAAAATAATTATTTTTTATTAACATTACTAATGTTTAAATGGTTTTAATTAATATTTACACTAGTATTGGATTGTTTCCTAAAATGTATTTTTCTTCTGACAATTGATTGAGCGATCGCTTTTGTTGTCCACACACACAGACACACCCGCATACATAAAGTGCGTCCATGTGCGCCGATCACTCTTGCTCTGCCACTCGCTCTCCCGCTCGCTCTCCCACTCTCTCTCCCAATCTCTCTCGCAGCTTTAGCAAAAGTACGCATCACACTGGCTTTGCCTCACCTTATATAGTTGCATCATGGTTGAATGAGAGAGCAGTTGCAGTCAGTCGTCATTGAGTCGTTCGCCAGTAATGAAGTGAGAGGGTCCACGGTTTTGCCAAGAGAGTCGGTCCAAATTTAGTTTCATTTAAGTTTAATATCATTATATCGTTTATCCATACCTTTAATTCAACACCAAAAACCCTGTGAACTTTACCCAATAAACTACAACAATTTGTGTAACCTACAAATTTAATGGGTGCTCGTCCGGGATGAGTTTCAGGAACAAGTGAATTAACCTGTATGCGCTAACATACAAAAATGATATGGATTTTGATCAAGCTTAAACTTAAATTGAACAAATTGTGAAATCAAAGCAAATTTTCATAAAGACGCGAAAATTTTTCATCTTCGACGATCAAAAGAGAAGACTCAAAATGAGTGTGTAAGTTAACAACTAAGTATTGTAACAACACACTTTGAATATTACACACACACATAGCATTGTAATCACACATATTGAACATTTCACTCACACATTGTATTGCCTCAAGCAACTATGTATCTTTGTATAAACAATGCTGACGCGCCATAACTGAGTTCAGCGCTCTGCGCTAAGAACGGAAGCAGCGGTAAGCGGACACTTCATATTCGAAGTGTTGCGTTGCTCTGCATAGAATGCTGAGTCGGCTTGCCGATTGTAGCTTGCATGGCAGCGACAGGGTAGTCTTATGAGCAAGTGTATTTTGTAGATTTAGTTCTGATTTGAAGCGCAACGAATAAGACGCATAATAAAGCTCCACTCCGACTTAAGTCGTAGAACTCCTAACTGTTTATTCCATTCATAGTTGACCAAGTCCAAGACTGGCAAGTGGAAGCTAGTTACCTTCTCAGCGTAAACATCCTAAAGCATCAAACAGGATCTTCAATTACCATTATCAACAACGGACATCGCTGGATTGTCCGACGATCTCACACATAAGAGACACTCATACTTATTCATCAACGACGGACATCGCTGGATTGTCCGACGCTCTCACACATAAGAGACACACTTACTTATTTGGCGCCCAACCCAAACACGAACCCACTGTCATGTAAGTTCGGAAAGTGAAAATTTCGGCATTTTCATTAAGTGATACATAAAGCAAAAATCGCTACGCAGAAGTGTGTGGCTTAAGAAAATATTAAATTCATCAAGTGCATACTTTTAGTGAGTTTGAACACTTTAATCAAAATATTCTAAATAAATATTCTAAAAATCAAGTAAAGCTTTAGCGCATACCGTAAGGTACATTGTTCTTTCTTGTTGCTGACAGTGTACCTGCCGATCTTTGCGATCGGCGAAAGTTTATTTGAGAAGGGCCAACCGTCAGCCAATGAGTTGGGCTTATAGAGACGTGAAACGCGAATACAATAGTGACGATAGTTGGGAGGCAGAATCAAATAATTGTTCAATAGATCAGCCGCCTGCAGGTGCCCCGGTAAACAAGACCATGGAACCCGCTCAGGTCCAAGCTCTTGTAGAGAATGCCGTCAGACAAGCATTGGCGATGCAGCAATCTCAATTGCAAGCTCAGATATCCGCGTTGGCTACCCAAGTGCAAAGTCTGCAAGTGGAAGCACCTTAGATCACCACGTACGAAAAAAATTTCCGTTGACCCTAGCGCTAGATGCGATATTCCCTTGGACATTATCAAGTCCGTGCCAGATTTCACAGACATCCAAGATGAATATGTAGCATGGAGGCAATCGGCCATCTATGCTTACGAGCTTTTCAAGCAACACCCAAAAAGCAGTACACACTACCAGCTGTCGCCATAATCCAAAACAAGATCAGAGGTTTAGCGGGAGCCCTACTTGTATCGCAGAATACTGTGCTGAATTTCGATGCAATACTGGCCAGGCTAGATTGCACATATTCCGATAAAACCTCTTTGCGCTTGTTGAGGCAAGGCTTAGAGATGGTTAGGCAGGATGATATGACCCTGATGCAATATTACGATGAAGTTGAAAAGAAGCTGACGCTTGTAACAAACAAAATCGTAATGTCGCACGAGCAAGATGGCGCCGATCTGCTCAACGCTGAAGTTAGAGCCGACGTTTTGCACGCCCTTATTTCAGGCCTCAAGAAACCTCTTTGAGCTGTAGTTTTCCCAGCACAGCCAAAAGACTTACCGGCTGCGCTGGCCTTGGCCAGAGAGGCGGAAGCTAGCATTGAGAAAAGCATGTTCGCTAACTCTTACGCTAAGGCTATGGAGGAACGAGCTCAGTTCGCTGAAAATAGGAAAAGCCGAGCCCAAGGCAAACCCAACAGATTTAACAATGAGGATCAAAACCAGGAAAGAAACCCTCACCTTGTAAAGCGGCAAAAGGGCGGGCCGCAAGTGCAATCCCACAAAGATAGCCAACCGGAGGCTCCGCAGCCGATGCAGGTAGATTAATCCTCTAGATTCAGGCAGCGCACTGATTATAGCAAGCGCCAGCCTAATAACTCTAACGCTCCAAAGCGTAGGAACTCAACGGACCGGTCAACAGGTCCAAGACGGCAGCGTCTTAACAACGTTGTGCAAGCCGACTCTAAGGAAGCTGTAGCAGAGTATGCAAAGGCAGCAAAGGTTGCAGTCGAGGAACTAGAAAGTGAAAGTGAGTACGCACCAGATGACGACTCAATTAATTTTTTAGGGAACACTCCCGGTTGCCGTTCATTGAACGACGGTTGGCTGGGAGAGCACTAAAGATGTTGATTGACACTGGCACGGCAAAGAATTATGTGAAGCCCATAACTGAGCTAAAGACTATAAAGCCGGTCGCCAAGTCGTTTTCGGTGAACTCAATTCACGGTTCTACCGAAATTATCTTTCTTTCGACACACGGCCCCATTCTTCCTCATTGACACACTCAGCTCGTTCGACGCTATTATAAGCTTCAACTTGTTAACACAGGCCGGGGTAAAGTTGAACTTAGCAAAGAACACTCTGGAGTACCAGGGTGTCTCTGAAAAACTTCAGTACCTTAACTGTGCTGACGTAAACTTCACCGATGTCAACGACATCGTGGTTCCTCCCGCCGTAAAAAAGGGATTTAGGAACATGATAATCAAGAATAAAAAGGCCTTTTCAAATGCAAATAAAGCGCTCCCGTTTAACACTGCTGTCACTGCCACGATTCGGACAGTAGACAACGAGTCCGTGTTTTCTAGATACCCGAGTCTTATGGGCGTTTCTGACTTCGTAAATAAAGAAGTCAAGCAAATGTTGAAGGACGGCATAATCAGGCCCTCCAGGTCGCCTTACAATAGCCCAACTTGGGTGGTTGACAAAAGAGGCACTGACACTTTCGGTGACCCAAACAAAATGTTGGTCTTCGATTTCAGGAAACTGAACGGGAAAACCATACCGGACCGTTACCCCATGCCAAGCATTCCCATGATTCTAGCGAATCTAGGAAAGGCAAAATTTTTCACCACCCTCGACTTAAAGTCAGGGTATCATCAAATTTACCTTGCGGAGCATGACCGTGAGAAGACTTCGTTCTCGGTTAGTAGCGGCAAGTACGAATTCTGTCGTCTACCGTTTGCACTGAAAAACGCAGGCAGTATTTTCCAAAGGGCGTTAGATGATGTCCTTAGGGAATACATTGGGAAGATATGCTTCGTCTATGTAGATGACGTCATAATTTTTTCTAAGAACGAGGCGGACCATCTTCAGCACATTAATACTGTGTTAAAATGTCTAGTCGACGCAAACATGCGAGTAAGCCCAGAAAAGACTAGACTTTCTTCAAAGAAAGTATTGAATACTTGGGTTTCATAGTAACTAAAGACGGAGGAGTTCCCTGAGCCAAAAAACGTTTACAGCGTTAGGGCTTTCCTAGGATTAGCTGGTTACTATAGGGTTTTCATTAAGGACTTTGCTGCTATAGCTCGTCCGATATCGGACATACTAAAAGGACAGAACGGCTCGGTTAGCAAACACATGTCTAAAAAAATCCCTGTTGAGTTTAATGAAACTCAACGCGATGCATTTGAACGACTGCGTAACATTTTGGCATCAGAAGATGTCATGTTAATGTATCCGGATTTCCAAAAGCCGTTTGACAAGGAAATAGGCCAATTACAATGATATCTCGTGCCTTGAAACAGGCCGAGAGAAACTATGCCACCAACGAAAGAGAATTTGCTGGCCATTGTATGGGCCTTGGGCAGATTACACAATTTCCTGTACGGTTCAAGGGAAATTAACATTTTCACGGACCACCAGCCACTCACTTTCGCTGTTGCAGACAAAAACACGAGCGCTAAGATAAAAAGATGGAAATCTTACATCGACCAACACAACGCCAAAATGTTTTATAAGCCAGGCAAAGAAAATCTGGTTGCTGATGCCCTTTCCAGGCAAAACATTAATGCTCTGCAAGATGAGCCAGTCTGACGCTGCAACCGTTCACAGCGAACGCTCACTGACCTACACGGTCGAAACTACTGACAAACCACTGAACTGTTTCAGGAACCAAATTGTCCTAGAGGAGTCGCGTTTTCCGCTAAAGCGAAATTTATTGCTGTTTCGCAGCAAAACACGCCACTTGATCAGCTACACTGACAAGAGCAGCATCCTCGAAACGCTCAAGGGGGTCGTTAACTCAGGGGTCGTAAATGCCATACATTGCGATCTGCCCACGTTAGCGAGTTTCCAACATGACCTGATTTTACACTTCCCTGCCACCCAATTTTGGCATTGTGAAAATTTTGTGCAAGTCAAAACAGATAAAAACGAGCAGTTAGAAATCGTCACATAATCGTGCGCACAGAGCAGCTCAGGAAAGTGGTTGCAAACTGCAGAGTTTGCACAAAGGCCAAGTATGATAGGCACCCGAAGAAACAAGAGCTCGGGGAAACTCCTATCCCAAGCTACACGGGCGAAATGCTGCTTATTGACATTTTCTCAACAGATAAGAAACAATTGCTGACATGTATTGACAAGTTCTCTAAGTTTGCGGTCGTACAACCGATACTGTCCAGAACAATAGTCGACATCAAAGGTCCACTGCTGCAGCTCGTAAACATGTTCCCCAAGATCAAAACAATTTATTGTGACAATGAGGCTGCGTTCAACTCGGTGACCATCACTTCAATGCTTAGAAACAGCTACGGCATTGGCGTTGTAAACGAGCCCCTGCTGCACAGCACTTCGAATGGCCAGGTTGAACGATTTCATAGCACCTTGACAGAAATTGCTAGATGTCTAATGATAGAAAAAAAATCAGTGACACTGTGGAACTAATCTTGAGGGCAATGATCGAACACAACAAAAGTCTGCACTCGGTAACCCGCGAGAAACCAATTGAGATGGTCCACGCAAAATCCAATGAGCGTCGCGAAGATGTAAAAGAAAGGCTAATAAAAGCCCAACAGAAGAACATCAAAAGATGTAACGTTTCCAGACAAAACCGCGTTTTTGAGGTAGGAAAAAATAACAAAAGGTTAGGAAATAAACTGACTCCGTTGTGCTCAGAGCAGAAGGTTGAAGCAGACCTGGGAACGTCTGTTCTCATTAATGGGAGGGTGGTCCATAAGGACAACCTGAAATAGGCACGCCCTTATAACTAGCTAGTAAGTCAATGTAAGTAGAATTTAAAACACCCTGTCTCATACTGTTTATAAATTACAGGTTTGCTCTCACCTTGCTTGTAATACTAGTAGCGGCTAACGCGCGGATCACCGACTTTTCACACGCCAATTACATTCCGGTCATTGACGGTGAAGTATTGGTGTTCGAACAGCGAAACTACTTGAGACACTCAAGTAACCTCTCAGAGTTTGTCAGCATGGTAGATGAAACTGAAAAATTGTCCGATTCCTTTCCACAGTCGCACATGCGCAAACTAATAGACGTAGATACAGATCACCTTAGAACCCTGTTGTCTGTTCTCAGGTTGCACCACAGGTTGGCAAGAAGCTTGGGGGGGGGGGGGTGTTGACAACTAAGTATTATAACAACACACTTTGAATATTTCACACACACATATTGAACACATCACTCACACATTGTATTGCCTTAAGCAACTAAGTACGCGCCATAACTGAGTTCAGCGCTCTGCGCTAAGAACGGAAGCAGCGGTAAGCGGACACTTCATATTCGTAGTGTTGCTTTGCCCTGCATAGAATGCTGAGTCGGCTTGCCGATTGCAGCTTGTGGCGCGATGCATGCCAGCGACAGGGTAGTCTTATGAGCAAGTGTATTTTGAAGATTTACTTCTGATTTGAAGCGCAACGAACAAGACGCATAATAAAGCTCCACTCCGACTTAATTCGTAAAACTCCTCACTGTTTATTCCCTTCATACTTGACCAAGTCCAAGACTGGCAACTGAAAGCTAGTTACCTTCCCGACATAAACATCCTAAAGCATCGAACAGGATCTTCAATTACCATTCTCAACAACGGACATCGCTGCATTGTCCGACGATCTCACACATAAGAGACTTTCATACTTATTCTTTAACGACGGACATCACTGGATTGTCCGACGCTCTCACACATAAGAGACACACTTACTTATTTTGTATGCATGTGTGCAACGAGGAGACGCAAAAAAATTAAAGACGGATACACAAAAAACTGTTCGAAAATGCGTGTATAACAGCGGCGAAAAACGACGGGCAACAAAACCAAACGACGACACGCAGAAAAAGAATGCAAATAGATATTGGCGAGCTGGTTTTGAAATTTTGGAAATCAACGGCTAAGAGGTGCTACCCGTCATTAGAGGCCTTAATAGTGTGGGCGTGCAGACGCAACGACGAAGCGACACAAAAACAGCGCTGTCCAGGAGAAGTGCTGCCAAGACGAATTACCGGAGCCAGAGTGAGCAATAAGGGTATTCGAGTTAAAAATTTTTTTTGGTTTAAAAATTTATAAATATTTTTTAAGTCTATATTAATTAAATATCTCGCTATAGTTACTTTCTCATTATTTGAAAGCTGAAATTCTTTATTTTCTAACTTTTTGTGTAAACGGCATCTTACAGAACTATGGATACAAGATCTATTTTGGCTATGACAGTTCCCCTCTTGACGGAAAAACTCGTTGAACTAGGGTTGAGTGTAGACGGCAGAAAGAGTGTGCTGCAAGACAGACTTTTAGACCACTTTAATTTGGCAGACGCTGTTGGTACTGACGTAGAAGAAGAAGCAATGAGCGAGGTGGAATCGGATAGTTCTAACTACCGTGAAGTATCAACTAATATGGGCTCTAGATTCACATTAAGAGATGTACAGGATGGTATTTCTTCTTTTTCCGGCTCGGACCAGCAAGACGTTAATCATTGGCTGAACGAGTTTGAAGACGTTGCCTTAACTGTGGGCTGGGACTTTTGCAACCTAAGCAACTTTTGAGTGAAGCAGCAAAGCTTTTCTTTAGGAGCTCAACAGGAATTCGAGGATGGGCTAAGCTTAAGGCTGAATTAAGAAATGAATTTGGGAAACAGTTGTGTTCAGCAGAAATTCACAAGATATTGAGGCTTAGGCAGAAGCAATAAAATGAAACTTTTATGGAATACACCCTGATGGAATTAAGTAAGCCCATAAAGCTAGATGAAGAAAGTTTGATTTCGTATAGAAGGAATTTCGGATAGCAGAGGGAATAAAGCCGGTTGGTATGGAGCACAAACCATTAAGGAACTGAAAGTCGAGATCGAGATATACCAGAAAGTTAGAGGAAGAGGATCTATTAAAGATGAAACTAAGTCAAGTCAAACTCAACGCAAAGATGGTGTGGGCAATAAATATCAGAGTCGTGCTTCTAAAACATGCTATAAGAGTGGTAAAGAAGGTCATTTTGCTAGAGACTGCAGCGTTGAAATCGTTTGCTACAATTGCAACAAGAAAGGCCATATTTCAAAAGATTGCAAAGACAGTAAGCCACCTATAGCAGTAAAGAAGGAACCAACCAATGTACTCGAAGATAAATCTCCCAAAGAGGCGCTGATTTATAAAGTTTGTACGGCCCAGAATATTTCATTCAATGCAATGATCGACACCGGGAGCGATTTGTGTCTTATGAAAGAGGACATTTTTAAGAGATTTAGTGGGTTGGTCCTGGAGAAAGAAGTCAAACACCTCAAAGGCATTGGAAAAGTTGAACTAGCCACTATTGGATGCTTCAACCTTAAGATTTATGTGGATAAAGCGTGTTTTGATGTTACTTTTCATGTCGTCAAACAGGAAGAGTTGGACTATACCGCTATTATTGGGAACAGTGTCCTTAAGCATGTTGACATTCTATTTAGTGAGAAAGGAGTAGAGTTCATTGCGAAGGTAAATGAAAAGGAGTTTGCTGAGGAGCTCAGAACCATGTGCGTCAAGGAAATAGTTTAAAATCAATCTGTAATAGACGCAATTGACTTAAGCCACCTCGAGAAGAGTAAAATGAAAGAGGTTAAACAATTGATAACGGAATACAAGCCAATAAAATCAATTAAGTATCCGGTTGAAATGAAGAGAGTATTGGAAGATGACGTTCCAGCATCCTCGACGAACTTCATATGAAAATAAGTGCCTTATTGAGAAACAGATTGAAGAGTGGCTTGACCAAGGGATTGTAGTACCCAGTAGTTCAGAGTACGCGGCACCAGTACTGTTAGTTTCAAAGAAAGATACGTCTCAGAGATTCTGCTGCGATTTTAGGAGACTCAACCTGGAAATTAAAAGAGTTTAAATGAGTTTAATTGATGATGTGTTGGATAGATTGCAGGGCTCAAAAGTATTTACAACGCTTGATTTAGCTAATGGATTTTTCCATGTCCCGATCGAACCAGAATCAAGGAAGTTTACAGCTTTTGTAACGCACAGTGGGCAATACGAGTTTACCCATGTACCATTTGGTATAAGCAATTCGCCGGCAGTGTTTTGCCGTTACGTTAGCGTAGTTCTAAGAGACCTTATACAGAAGAAGAAAATAGTTGTCTACATGGACGACATTATAATAACAACTCAAGACGAGGACACTGCGCTTACAGTCTTAATACAGGTTCTAGCAGTGGCGGCGAAAGCAGGACTGCGAATTAAGTGGGAAAAAGGACTATTTCTAAAGCGGAAAATTACATTTCTGGGATATGTTATAGAAAATGGCACTATTGCTCCCACAGAAGATAAAGTCAAAACCGTTGCTAGGTTTCCAGTTCCGAAAAGCAGAAAAGCCCTCGAGAGATTTCTGGGCTTGACATCGTATTTGCGTCGTTTCATGAAAGGCTATGTTCTGGCAGCAAAACCCTTAAGTGACCTACTTCGTAAAGAAGGTAAAGTTCGGGAAAGCAAAAATATTGAGCTTGATGATCAGTGCTTAGTAACTTTTGAGTATTTAAAGAACTTATTAGTTACTGCGCCAGTTTTAAAACTATACGACCCAAGTGCTGTAACCGAAGTGCACACAGACGCAAGCAAATATGGCTTTGGTGGGATCCTAAAGCAGAGAGACTCAGAGGACCAGCTACCGCATCCAGTAGAATTAATGAGCAGAAAGACGACACCTTGTGAAGAGAAATACAGTGCATACGAACTCGAAGTATTGGCAATCATTAACG